>JARHVA010000549.1:4037500-4070000 GCA_037957365.1 Torreya grandis | reverse complement strand
ATTATGATGGTATGTATGTATATTATGTTGGATTATGACATAGATATTACCTATGTTCTGACTAACACACATATTGAATAGACTTTTCTTTTTTAGATAATTCTTGCATAGGTTCAACAATTTCCCTTAAAAGAGGGGAAATCAAATGGGTTTGTCACAGAGATCAGGCTAGCATAGTGCAATCATAGTACATTTTTAGCACATCAATTTGGATTACATAAAGTATACTTGGTTAAACATAGTGGGAAAATAGTGACATAAAGATTAGTACAGTAGCACAAAAAGAAAAGGTATGACATTAGCACCTAAATTGGGACATTAGCACTGTGTCAAAATATGGATATACTATCTGTAGCCTCAATATACTAAAAATATAGATTGGCCATAAAATTATAATAGGTAAAATATAGGTTTGAATAGGTTTAGTTACAAATTTATCTATTTTTCTCGGTTTAGATTAGATTCATACTAGTTTAGCTCATATTCATAGCATTTTACCCAAATTGGGGGAATCATGCATGGTTTGACCATTTCTAATTTTTTGTTTAGATAACTAAATAATATTATTACAACTCATTCAAGAATACATATGATCAGATATCATATTTAGGGGCATGTGCACAAAACATTATTTATGTATACTCACATACTAATTGATCAGATGGAATGACAAATTCTATGTCATTCTCTATGTTGTATACTCGACATTATATTCTAAGTTACACACTAATTTCATTCCTTGCTCCATCTATAGTGGTTGGAATTCTTGAGTCGCCTGGAGTTGACTAATATACATGAGTGGCCCCATAGTTGACATTCCTAGTTATATATTTCTAGTTACATCACGTATTTTTAGTTTCAAATGCAACTAATACACATTGGTAGGAAACTATGGAGTCATAGTATAATCAATTTATTGAGCCACCTAAATGATAGGGTTGGACACACCATCAGTCCAATCCAAGATATTCATAGGTCATGATCCACCCAATAGGGGTGGGCAATGATGGACTCAAAATTGGATTGAGTTATTGAGCCACCCACACATGAGGATTGAGCAAGCCATTATCTCAGCCCAAGTTATTCACTGATTGATCACTTTATACATCCACACATATAGTTTGTCACCAATTTTATGTATTGGTTCGTATATCTAGTGAGGTATATTCATTAATTTCCTCTCTCTTATCTCATTACTTAATTTTTAATCAATTTTACTTATTTACTGAATTTTATCTTTGATTTTGATATCTACTAAGCAAGGACTAATTTATGAACTTTTCACTAGAAGGATATGCAATGGATCATAATTCACATACTTAGACCTAGTGTCATGACCTTCACCTCTTAGGTAAGTTCAGGTACACTTCTTTTTACTTTATCCTAGTCATTTTTTTACTACATTTCTAGACTAAACGAGGGAATAAATGTCATTTAAACATAAAACAAAACATATTAAAAATATCTATCAAATAATTAATCATAAAATCATGAAATATAAATATGGTGTTTGTAATGCTTTCTGGATTCATTCTCTATTATCCCCCAACATCTTCATCTAAACCACCCTTTTTGATGATGTTCTTGCTCTGTCACATTTTGAGAGAAGAATATATCCTACATCCACCTCAAAATAATGAAGGTGGTTATCCTAAAACATCATTATATTCATAAAATAATGATATTTAAACATGATCACAATGCATATATATAAAAGTACTACTAAATCATAGCAAACTAATCATGTAAATTAAGTGACACAAATTGTTCCATAATCAACAAATGTCATTAAGCTCAATCAAATATTAGTTAATCAACTAATCAACCATAATAATCCACATATCATACAAGTTATTTATCTTAGAGATAAATCAAGATGTGACATCCTTTCCCTAAATTTGGTCATCATCATAAAGACATTTATTCAAACACAAGTTATAAACTCAAAACATTATTCAATAGAAAATAATATAATATGCCGTAGAAAATCAAACAAACAAATGTGAAAATACCCTGTAAAACTTATCATAGTCCACCTATGTTGCATTGTCTTCAGAATATTGGTCCCATAAGACATTGCATTGTGAAACTTCTCTATTACACAAATGAATTTTATGAGTGTCAATTACTCTAATTGGTTCTACCATGACCACCCTAAGATCCATAACCTACAAAGCATTTTAATCTGACACATGTGATGGATTAACAAAATAATTTTTGAGATAAGACACATGGAAGACATTATGAAAAAGAGCATGAGATGGTGTTAATATAGGCCTATACTCTATAGGATTGACCACTTATAAAACCTTGAGGGGTCCCCACATATCTTGATAAAAGTTTCACTGACTTCTTAAATTTAATTGATATTTATTAGGCTTAACTCACATAAACACTTTATCACCAATAAAAAACTATCTATTTGTTTTCTTCAATTCAACATAACTTTTATATCTATCATTATCCTCGACTAACATCTATCTAAATTTATAACTTAGTCTTCCATTTCTAAAAGCATCTCAAGTCAAAAGGCTACCCTGTCTTCTAACCTGTCTCAATTGATTAGTGTTCAAAACCTCCTTATGTACAATGCCTCAAATGGAGCCATATTCAATGTTGATTGGTATGAGCTATTGTAATCAAAATCAACCATTATAAAGAACTCAATCCACTTATATTTATGATCCATGCAATAAATATGAAGGAGATCTTCTAGAACCTGGTTAACTTGCTCTATCTATCCATCAATTTATGGGTGATAAGTAGTGCTGAAGTTAAACTATGTACCCAAAGCTAAATTTAGAATCAACTAAAACTATGAGTCATCCTCATATCTTGATCTAAAATGATCTTTTCTATAAAATGATGTAATCAATGCACTTATTTTATGAATCTCTTCACAAGCATAGGTGCATCATCTATCAAGTTTCCTAGTATGAAATGGGCTACCTTGGTTAATTTATCAAATATAACCAATATCATGTCATGTATTTTCCATGATATTGATAAACCTTGGATGAATTCCATACTAATCACCTACCACTTCCATTTTTGTATGCCATGTGGATATATCAATCTAGCTAGATGCACATGTTCAGATTTCACATGTTGACATTCTAGATAATGAGGCATACAATATGCTACATCTCTCTTGATTCCTTTCTAAAAATAGAGTGGTCTAAGCTCAACCATGATCTTGACTAATCCTAAATGCCCTAAATATGGGACATTATGTAGTTTTTTAACATTGTGCTCCTTATATTCTCTATATCAGGCACATACATCCTATTATTGTACCATAAAAGACCATCACTCTCTATCTTGAATCCATTATACTTAGGATTTTGAGCATTCTTAGTTAATGATTTATTGACCTGATAATAGAATTCATCTTCTAATGATAATTTAATCACTTTATTTTTGAGAGTACTCCTAATAGTAACCATAGCTACTATGTGCCTCCTATGACATAGAGAATCAACTACTCTATTCTCCATGCCTTTGACATATTTAATTTTTAAATCATAATCAGACAAGAAATATAAACATCATCTTTGATGACCATTGATATTCAGTTGGGTGAAGATGTAATTGAGTCCCAAGTTATTAGTCTTGAGCTCAAATTATTTTTCCAACATATAATGCCTATAAACTTGAAAATCATGAACAATTGCCATAAGTTCTAGGTCATGAGGGTAAAAATTCAACTCATATGGCTTCAGTTTCCTATACTCATAGGATACCACTGAGCCATCATACATAAAAACTCCTCCAAGTCCATCGATAGATGTATTGATAATCATTGAGAATTGATCACTAGAATGAGGAAGTCTTAGCACTGGCGTTGAAGTAAGCCTCTTTTTTAGTTTCTAAAAGGCTACCTCACACTTATTTGATCAAATGAAACTCTGATTCTTACGTTGAAGAGAGGTAATTATATTATCTTAGAATGAATTACCTATAATATCCCACAAATCCCTAAAAATCCTTACTTCATGCACATTGTTAGGTTCCATCCACTCAATAATAGTTATTATCTTTGTTGGATCTAATAAAATACCATCTATAGAGATAATATGTTACAAATAATACATTTTACTTTGGAAAAAATTCCATTAGACAACTTGCCATATAATTTGTGCTTCTTCAAAATTTGTAAAACCAATTATATAGGTTGTAAGTGCTCTTCTTCATCATTGGAATAAATAATGTTATTTAGAAATACCAACATAAAATGACCTAGGTAATCTATGAACACATTATTCATAAGAGTCATAAATGTTGCTATATAATTTTATCAATCCAAATGGTAATAATGTGAAATTGTAGTGCCAATATCTTGTACTCAACATTATTTTTAGAATATCTTGATTATGGATCCTTAACTGATGATACCCTGATCTAAGATCAATCTTATCAAAAACTATTTCCTCTTGCATTTGATCAAAGAGATCATTAATATGTGTAATAGATATTTGTTCTTGATCATTGTTGTATTCAACATCTTGTAGTCTATACACAGGTAAAGAGTGTCATCCTTTTTCTTGATGAAGACAACTGGTGCACCCCATGGTGACATACTTAGTTAGATAAACCCTTTTGTTAACAACTCCTAAAGCTATGTCTTTAACTCAATAAATTTAGTTTTTGTCATTTTGTACAGTGCTTTAGACTGTGGTTCTAATCTAAGTATAATATCAATCAATAATTTAAACTCATTCTTAAATGGCAATCCTTGTAATTCTTCCAAAAACACATTATGAAGGTTTTTTAGGGAAGGATAATCTTTGATAGGTAGTTATTTATATTTTTACATCTCATTTATTTCAATGAAAAATGCCTAGCATCCCTTCCTTTAAGATTTCTTTAGTTGAATTAAAAAAATATGTGTTAGCTTCAACTCCCTTTTCTTTCCCTAAAGTTGTGTCTAATTTTTAAAATTATCTAGAAACTCAACCTTCTTACAAAATTAGTCAACCTTGGCTTTACGCTTCATAAGCCAATTGACTCCTAGGATCACATCATATGATCCCAATAGTGCTAAATAAATATCTACTACTTTAGTGAATTCTAGTAACTTAATCTCTATTTTGACTAAACACTTGTCAACTTTGACCTTTGTTTCATTCCCATATTGTAATGGCCATGTATTTACCTTAACTCTAGTGTTTCTAGATAATTTACTAAATATTCTATGAGCAATGAAACATTCCATATCTCCTATATTCATCCACTAACAAATCCCCTTCTATAATATTTTGAAAAATGATAAGATTTTGATCAAAGTATAGTTGTTGAATCCATCATGACCTAAATATTGTTACAAACTATTCCCAAGTGTTGGTGGTTGAGTCGAGGTTCATTTTGAGCTTCTTGTTTATCTACCAAGTCATTTCTTCACTAGCAAGCTAATAAACTCCCCAGACTCCCTGCATGACTTCATAATAATTTTGAATATAAAAAAATTTCTCTATTTATTTTATCCATGCTTTAGTTCTATCCACCAAAATAGTTCTATCAAACTTGGTTGTGTTCACCTTTTTCAAGTTGTATGCCAACTCTATAGCTATTCGATCTCTCACATCCTTTGGCACCTCCTCATGCCTTTGCTCTTGAATATTTTCTTGTTCATCAAGATTTTCTTCAGGTTCCTTTAGAGCATTCTCTTCTTCATGGCCATGAACATCATGTTCTAGGGCCACGATTCAGTCCCTAGACTCTTGCATGGTCATGAGGATTTGGTCCAAATTTTTAGCTTTCTCAATAATAAACTAATTCAGATCAATAGGGGGTTTGATATTTTGAATTACTTTCACCTCCTAATCTATCATACACCATTATTCCACCTATTTATTAGGAAAATAAGTTTTCATTAGTGAACACATTAAGTACTAGAGTTTGAGCCTCAACTCTGATACCATAATGTAACAACCCCACTGAGTTTTACTATAATATAGCATTAATTTTTTTGTAAAAATTAAATACACATATTCATCAAATATATTTCTTCACTAGATATCTAAATAGTGATCTATAACTAACTACATTAATTTAGTTAACTAATAGGTTTATAGCTAATCCACTTAGCTAAAGTTCACCATGAACATATATAGAAACATAAGAAAAACTATAAAATTAATAAATACTACATCTAATCATAAATGATATAGTACAAATTCATCCATGAATGATATAATATTACATCCACTATTATATAAGTATAATGCATAAATGTTATATTTATCATTAATACATAATAATATCTCAAAGATAAAACATGACACAAAGTTCCACAGAGCAGAGTCTCCATGACTCAAGTATAAATTTGTAATCTTAAGTGTAGTCCCTAGTATGGTACTATAACTAGAATGGAGAGCATCATTTGAATGCTTTTCCACACTAACCATGAACTATAGATCCCCCACACTATCTCCCAAACAATGGAGGGCCCTCCCTTCACTGATGGGTAGATAATGACGGTTCAAGAATCCATAGTAACAATCTAGAACTTCATTGTTGATTATATTCAAAACATAATATTTACCA
The DNA here is from genome assembly GCA_037957365.1 of Torreya grandis. Classification (NCBI taxonomy): domain Eukaryota; kingdom Viridiplantae; phylum Streptophyta; class Pinopsida; order Cupressales; family Taxaceae; genus Torreya; species Torreya grandis. Next base: position 4,063,454 of record JARHVA010000549.1, on the reverse strand, counting down.
CAAATAAATCCATTCTAATATGATATTTCATAGATATAAAAACTATATCAACATATGAAATGATAATGTTTAATCAAAACATTAATTTGACCAATGTTTTTCAATAATAAATGATCTCTAGGATCATATAATTTCATACATACCACTCAATTGGATTACTCCTCATCTTGAATTAATGACTCTAATTAAGCTAGTGAAATCCATCCACTACTTATTTAGGGTCATGAATGCAAGATTTGTTAAAATAAATAATAATATTGGAACCAAATACAATCATTAATTATATTTCACTTTAGATAATCAAAATTATGCTAAGTATAAAAATATCACATACACTCATTTAATCCATGAAATGAATTGAAATGAATCCATACATATAGATTATTACAAATAATAAACAAAATATTAAAAAAATCCTCAATATAACATACCATCTAGGTAATGATTATCTACATTTCTAGTTGTTTAAACCACTGAGCAACTTATAATATTATTTCTCCATGAAACAACATTATAACATAGGATTAGTAAATTTTTCATATTCCACATATCACAAAATCTAGTCCAAAACATCATAAATTCTTTATATTTAAACTCTTAAATACAATATTTTAATACTTTTATACCAACCAAATATAAATAAGCATCATTTACACACTGTTATGATAATAACACTTATATACATAACACAACTATATATAGTTATATAGTTGTGTTATAAATATATGTGTTATAACATAACTATTCACAAATAAAAATACATTATAAACTCTTTATTTTATATAATATACTACTAAGATGACACCCACTATCACTGATCTTAGAGTATATTGTATACATTAAGTATATAGTCAATTAAGAAACAAAGGCCCCATAACCTTTGTCATTAAACTGAGAAATTTCCATTGTCCTTGATAAATAAAACATACAAAATTATATCAATCAAACACAAGTACTCCTTTATTCACTAAATTTTATTTAATCAATTAAATCCAATCAATCAATTTATGATTGACTTTTAAATTTAATGCATAAGATCAAATATAACACACAATCGATTTTACCTAATCTGAGTTTTCAATAAAAGAACATAGTCTTAGCAAATAAGGTTATGCAAACTTTATTTTTAAATAGTTGAAAATTTTATATAAATATTCAATAATAATGACAAGGTCTACACCAATATTGCATACATAACCCATTGATAAAGGTAGAGAATATATCCTTAAACTAGAAGACATACCTAGGTATGAAATGCCAAACATATGTACTAAATTGTAAATATTATTTGATTTAATGTTTTTTATTTATTTATACTATAGTATTGGTATTTATTAAAAATTAATGTCATATAATCATTTTGCATGTATATTTCAATGATAAAAGTATTGAAGACTTATATAACACTTTTGAATATATACCTTCCCTGAAAGAAGTCACTCAAAAAGAAATGACCACTATCTTGAGACTGAATTCAAGGAAAAGGAGATATGACATCATAGATACTAGTGTTGATGATAAGTTCCTAACACCAACTAAGATATATAATGACCTAAAATGATCTTTAAATGAGATTGATATGCAACCAAAATAACCTCCACTTGAAAAAGGCACAAAAAAACTATGTAGAAGAAGAAAAATACATAGATAATTGGAAGGCCATTTAATTATGAGTTGGCAGATAAATACCTATTTATTGAACTTGTAGAGACAAAAAAATGGTACTAACATACCACAAGAATTTAAATGTACAATATGTAGTTGGAAACACGGAAATGACCACAAAATGTAACTCAAGTTGGACACAATTGAGAAACATTATGGAAAAATATATGAGTCAGTAAAAGACAAAGATGGAAACATAAATAAAATAGTGATATATAAAAATGTAAAAGAGTGCATGTGTCAATGCTATGCAACAAAGTATCATAATCATTATAAACATCAATGACAACTCATTGAGAAGGAAGAATAACTAAATCTCAATTTGAAAAAGTTGCTTAGTATAATTTGTAGGCTAAAAATATATAATTTTCAACTTTAGATCACATTCAAAAAAAAGGAATAACAATATCTAATTTTTAAGGTTAAAATACTTTATTTCAACATATTAGATTTCATAACACTCCACATTCACATTGGTCAAATACCAATGCTTAGGAGATGGAAAAATGCCTCATAATGATTAAAATGAGGATTTGAAAGAAAAATTAAAAGAAACAAGGTTTATATCACTGTCCATTGATGAGGTAACAACAGTTGACAACACACCATGGGTATACATGCATGCTAATACATTTCAAAACGATTCAAGGTAGCCTCACCTTTTAACAATACATAAAATGATTGAAAATTGTAATGCTAAAAACCTTTACAAATTGGTTATTTCGAATTTGATGGATATTGCTAGGATGAGTTACCATGATATACATCAAGTTAGTGTGTGTTAGTTAGGATGATGAGTAAATAATGCAAGGAAATAGAATAGATTTTTGTGTTTGCATACAAACATAAGTTTTCCTATATATGATTCCAATCCATTGCATGGCACATACAATGAATCTTCCTTACAAAATTGTAAGAACATTAAAAAATGTCACAAAGGTGGAGGAACTTATTAGTAATTTGCATGCATACATATCATGTAGTCCAAAAAGGTTTTTATCATTTTAATTTTTTTAAATTGGAGTGACTAATGGAAGAGAAATATTAAAATATGTTGATAATAGATGTATTTCCATGGATGAGCCTGCATGCAAAATATTTGAAGAATAACAATCATTGGCAAGTTTTATGTTTAAGTATAGGATGAAGGTTAAAATGGAAAAATATTTACTGAACTATTTGAAATTTTTTGAAACTCTGCTAACATTATGTGGTATTCTATCCATGTTGAAGCAAAGGTATTGTTTGATGAAACATGCACAAGAGAGATCACTATATATTGTTGACTTCATATGGTTGAGGAGACGGGTTTGTCTATCTCTTGATATATTATACTAATTGAATGAAAGTTTTAAGGGAACAATATTTGAGATTTGGGAAACTTTTAAAAATATAAAGGACCCTCAAAACTATTTGAAATTCAATATTCATGATCATCTTTGTATTTTCATTAATGAAAAAGAGATACCATTACACACTCTCCAAAGATGAACTAATGTAGTTGGATCAAAATTTAAACAAGTACCTGTAATAAGGATTCTATATAATAATGACATATGTGACATGTGAATAAAATTTTGAGACATTTCAAAAATTTTATGTGCTAAAATTTGAGATCATTTTCAAAGGGATGAGTTGGTTGAAGTCATGGGGGTGGTAAATACTATATTTTGGAAATGTATAGATGGTGAAGAAAGAAAAAGTATTCTATTTATCAAATACATGGGTAATCTCTTTAGACATTTCAATATGTTTATAGAAATCAATGGAGAAGAAGTTAAGGGTATTTTACAAAAGGATATATGATAAAATAGTCAAACCTTTTTGTAATTACAATGGTTGAACAATATTAGTTATTAACTGAACCAACAGAAACATGTTTCATTACAAGGTTATCAAGGAAATTGTATCACAATAGTTTTATGTAGGAAGAAATCAATGAATATTTTTGATTATATAAATTATGTCAAACAATGATTTTGGGGTCCATGGAAGATGAAAAGGTACATAGTGCATTATCTTTTGTTAAATCAAGACATTGAAATGGATTGGATAAGAATCTTGAGAAATGTTTGAGGTTATATGTTTCAGGTTATGAAGTGGATGTGTTTCCATACGATAGATCAATCTAAATTTAGAGTACTCTAACTGAAAGAAGAGGTGTCATGAATACAACTACAAAAGAAGATAGTGAAAATGTTTGTGAGACATTCCATACAAATGTCATTGACGAACATAGGTTTTACAAGGATTGTTTGAGATACTGGAGTGTTAGTTTGTAACATTATAAAATATATATGAAAACTAATGAATAATATTTATGTTATTTAATTCATCAATCTATTATGTTGTTTATGAAATGCTTAATTGAATTGATTTGAGTTGAGTTATTTTCAATATTTAGCTAAGTTTTTTCCTATACTTAGCATTCTGTAATAGTATTATTTAACATTCTTTACATTGTGAGTTGCAAAAAATAGTACATATTCAACATTTTATTTTTTTAGATTTTTTGACCTTTTGAACCGAATTTACATTGTTAAATCAAAAGAAATGGTTATACATTGTTAAATCAAAAGATTTTAATAGCTTTGAAATGAAATTTATAATAAATTAAACCAATTGAACATTGCAATGAATTATTACACATCGTAGTCTAATATGAGTCTCAAGACATTTTATTCATTCAAGAAAAAAAGTTCATGTACACCCATACAAATAAAAACTTAGACTCGAGTAAAGAATCCAAAGTTACAAAATATATTTTAAATATTATGAAACATAAGTTTAAAATAATTACAAAACATAAGAACAAAATAACTCTTGAGGATTTGAGCTCAATTCTCAGTTTCAAATAATTACAAAAAAAATATTTAGCTCAAATCTCATTGTGTATCAAGTTGTCCTTCCACTTGTTATTGGATGGTATTGGTTGTGCTATCTATGAGCATTGGGATCCATGATTCTATAAGATATTTTACTTCATTAATGATATTGGCAAGAGTTTCCCATTTATCTGCAACAACACCTCTCATTGAAAGAAATAACAGGTCCACTTCAACTTTCTATTTAAATAAAACATTAGGATCCAAGCCATTTTTTTGAATTATTTGTTTCAATGTACTATTTTGTTTATTCAATAAAATAAGTTTTTCTTTGAAATAAATTGCATCAAAAATAATTTTTCACACATTCTTCAGATACATGTCAAGGACAACAACTTGGTTCTTTAGATTTGTATATTTTGATTGCAAATGAGCATATAACATTTAATTAGTTAAATTTTTTAAAACAATATGCATTTGTTATAATACACTTGGGATTTAGCATTTAAGTTCTCAATCTTGTTTAACATTATATCGAGAATAGAGTAATTAAATCTATTAATCAACACAACACTTCTAGAAACATCTTGGTTTGATAAAACATCATTTTTTGTTGGTTAATGTTCCACCATTGAGTACACTTGATTGCATTGACTGTGATTGTAGAAATGAGCATTTATTTCATAAATTAATACTTTTTCCCAATACTCATGTGTTTTTAAATAATTAAGGTTAGGAAAAATAAAATTACTAACATAAGCTTCAGTATTCTCTACCAATAAATTGGAAATTGAAAAAAAAGTAAATTAGTCACTTGTTTGTGGAATCTCCTCCATAGGAGTGCCCTCAATGTCACTAGGTGGAGATCTTGGCATATGAGGTCATTATAAAAGCTTTGCAGGTTGAGATCCCTGTATCATATCATATGGGTTGAAAAAATCCATGGGTGTGTCATTGTCAATGCCCAAATACTCTTCATCTAGATCAATATCATGAAGAATTATGGTTCCCATTGCACCCAGGTAAACCATCAAGAAAAAAGTTTAGAAAATCAGATGTTGTGACATGAATAATAGCACCACTCTATACTATCATAACCAAACATTTTCCAATTCTAATATTTCCAGGGCCAAGACAGGGTGATGGTGGTGGTGGTTGGAAATTTTTCATTTGAGAAGAAGAACAACGTAAAAATTGGCCTTAAAATCACTAAAATGACAAATAAAATAAATATAAGATTAGATTAGCATATAGGTCAAATAAAAAAACTTGGTTTTATATTGCGCACCTTGCACTTACTATTGTAATTGAATTTTGAAAGGTTTGCTAAACTCCTATGGTGTTTGAAATAAATATTACACCATTGTATATATAAAAGAATATTCAAATATTCAAATTATAAAATTAACATTATTGTTAATTCAATCAAAGTAAAGATAATTTATGAATCTATATCGACAACATGAGTGGAAGTTTGTGCTAGAGGTGAAATTGAAATCTACATCAATTTTATTCTTACCAATTACTACTTGGGCACCTATAGAGATGATTTTGTATCTTCCTCCATGTCTGTTTCCACCATGGCCTTAGGAGGTTGGCATCCCTTAATTGTTGCATTTCTTTTGGAAAAAATTTTATGTAATTTATTTTAAAAGAAATAACCAAAATATTTTAAAATTAATAAGATAAATATTTACATAATTATTTTATAATAATTATTGTACAAAGTTATAACTACAACTCAAATTGACCTCTTGAGCTTCAAGGGAGAGTGCATTGACAAACATTATTGGATTGAGATTAGTTGGAATAGTCGTTGCTTGTCAATCAAAAAATGTCTCATGGTATAATGGAATGATATAATTACAATAGGAAAGCTAAGAATTTTCATTGCATAGAGAAAAGTTTAAATCATCTTTAATCCTAATGGGAATGAAAGTGCAAAAATCAAACAGTTGAGCACCAAGAGTACAAATAATATAGACAATAGCCCAAAATGGAATGTTTGATGGTCTACCCTTTCAAAATAATTCTTACTTGGAAAATTTCAAGCATCCCTAAAAGAAAATGTTTTTTCACACATTAAACTCTCATCCCACTTTTACTGTGGCATTGAGGATCTATTAAAAAAATTAACAAGTAAGAAGAACTAACAAAAGTAAAACTAGTCAAAAAATTGATTAATTATAAATATTAAAATGTCATACCATCTAGCTACAATGCATAATGGGACTCCAAACCTTTTATGTCATCATCATTCAGTAAGGAATTTGTTGTGACAAGGTCCCCATCCTTGTAAATTAGACCTATTAATCTTTAGATATCCTATGGATGGATTCCAAATGAAACATTATGGGAACTCAAGCTCATTTGAAATGAGAAGGAAGCAATATTGAAGTTTTGTAATAGAAAGTTCATCAAATCAATATCTTTTTCATATTATGGCATGTAGATAATGTCCTTGAACATGCAAGGATCCACCCAATCATTATATGTGTCTTCTTACTATAGAAGCCTTTGTATGATTGTGCATGTTAAATTTTAAAAAATGAATTTGGTGTTTCCCTCTGTGCCTCTTCTTGAAACTATGCCAAATGACATCTATGAAATGGAATGCATGGGTTCTGAGTTTATACCAAGATAACAAATAGGTTTGTGTAAGTTGGGAGGATGGAGAGAAATAATCAAAGGAGAGAAAAAATTGGGGGGAAAGTGAAAAATGAGGTATGATTAGTACTTTTCTAGGCATCTGGTAGGATAAAGGTGAATGTCTATATGATGTGGGTACTCATTGGAGGTAGCATGTCATAGTTGAGATGTCCACATGTCAATGTCATTCATGAACATCTTTCCTTCATTCCATGTATAAATCTTTTTATGTTGTGGATATGGCATGTTACAGATGCACACTGGTCCTAGCAGGCTATTAGCAATCACATACACCATGCAAAAACTATATAAAAGATGAGGGTGATCATCTCCATCATGTATACATTCACCTCTATGACACAGATACCCAAAGATAACCTACATCTCATAAATGAATGAATACAACATGGAAACATATAACTGCATGCTATTGGCATACATCAAAAGACTACCATTTCACATCTACAACATACACTTTCCTACACTCTACAGACATTCATTAGTATGGTGTAGATGAGCATCATCACAATCCAACATGGTATAGATGAGCATCAGAATAATGTAAGAACTTGATTTCATCATGCAAGAAATTGGATACATCATGTAGGTGCTCACTTGGATCATGTAAGTTCTCACTTGCATTGTGTAGGTGCCTGCTAGCATCATGCAGGTGCCCACTAACATCATGCAGGTTTTCATGAACATCATTCCAATGCTTATCTGTACCATTTAAATGAATGTTTTCAATGTGTAGATGTTATTTTTCATTGTGAAAATGTTATTTTGCATCATATAGATGTTCATCTGCATCATGTAGTTTTTTTATCTAGACTGTGCATTATATCAATATTCAAAAACTTAATCGATCTTATATAATTTTCCATGTGGTGTTACATGATTCACCTAAACAACTATATGAATTTTAGAGTGATTCACCACCATTATGAATCCAATTCACCTAGGAACCTAAAATTATTTTTTAATACAACCCACTAATATTAATCTTGGCTCCTTATCATCTATGGTTTTGACTCTTTCACATGGTTGATCCCTCCCTACAATCTCTTGGTGTGCATTAGCTTTCACACCATCTACATCCAATACTTCCATCATGGAAAGTCACAATTATTCTTGGTTATAATCTTCACTCACCTATAAATATACATGGATTTAATATACACTAAACTATATTGTTTCACTCATAGAAACATATATCAAGCCTTGGTTGTACTCAAACTTACTACCATCCAAAGAAAATTGACAGGCTCATTGCCATTATGAACTAAGTAAAAATAAACATTTTCCCACTCATGGGACATCAAAATTAGTTACTGATCATCACATAATAGGTTTTCATCTTCTCATGAAAAAATTATCATGTCTAAATCATTCAACATGCAAATTTATTCAAATATGGTCTTCTCACTACTCACATGCAACTCATTCCTATAAAAAGCAAAATTAGGCTCCACATATATAAGCCTCACCTCCTTTTTGCCTTCTAATAGATCCTTATCTTTCATGCACCTATACACGTCTATGTTACTTCTTGGAGTCTTTGTTTGTTTACATGACATATCTCCGTCTTTACTGCCTGTCTTGAAAATCATCTACTCACCAAGATTCTCAATCCTCTTCACATGAAGTTCTTAAACCATCTCAAATGATATTTTGGGTGCAAAAATTGACCTAACATCTTTGGAACCATTTGTTCCTACTCACAAACTTTACTCTTATGTTTCCCTTATCTCCTCACTTGGAGATCTTTACAATATGCTATTGCAACTCCACTCAACTTCGTACACATAACCTTCATCATCATGGGGTCAACAACATTCTCATTCAAAAAATATATCTGTAGCTCAATTATCCAAGTCATGAGATGTTCTAGATTTTCATTTCCATAAAACTAAGAAAAAATCATCAAGGAATTTAACTTGTTCCTTCATCACAACCATGGTTGGTCTCTTCCATCTATTAGCATATTTTCCTCCACTTTTTTGGCCTCTCTCCAAATAATTCAACCACTCTTGTAGGGACAACAACCCCACCATCAATTATTCTTCATCACCATCACATGTAACTCTAACAACATCATTTTATGTAGTCTTTCCCATCATGTCTATTCTATTATAGAATATTTCTAGGATCTTTGTTAACTCATCAATCTCACGTGATCTTATCTTGTGTGTCATCTCTCACCACAAATCAAAGTATCATCTTTCATAATTTATAATGGAATAAAAATAATATTTATCAAAATCCCTCACAATATTTTAGGACTTCACACACACCTTCAAACACCCATGCAAGATTCTCTCTCACAACTTGAAAATGTTATTTAGACTTATCTCCCATAACCTACAACATACATTGAGTAGTTTTCACATACAACACCCACAAGGACATAGTGTTGTTATGATTCCACTTGGTGAGAGCACAAGGAGTGGGAGACATATTGAGGTCTTCCATTAACCCCCATGTTGCAAGGATTTACTAGATCAAATGGACATGCATGCATTTCTTCAAACAATACATTAATGAACACAACAAGTTACAATCAGATTTCTACCATTATTAAACTTATTCAATAATATAAATATAGAAGAAATAATGATATTATAATTTTAGGGATCATGCATACTTCTACCTTTGAACTAAAATTATTACACTCTTGTTGAATCAAGAAAAATAGCAAACATTATAGAATATGTCTGAGACCAAACGCTCCAATAAATAACCTTGCCTCCTCAAAAGTGAATGACATTTTTCATATAAGGACAAAAATGGAAGATCAATCCACATCCCCTAACATCCGTTCCACTTCTTGGTCATTCCAATCACTAAATGGTTTCATAGAGATGACCAAGATTTAAAGAATTGAAATGCCTACCTACATGTAGACCAAATTGGGCTTCTATTGGCAATCCAATTTGTATAATAACATAATTTTGAATTTATTACCTGGTGGCCTTATGTTAGTGCTCAACTATTTTCAAAGGATTGAGATATATTCTTAATCAGGCCTATATTAACTGATGAAGACCTTGTGAATGTTAAAAGATCATGTCTCTACCTAGTCATGATTTTAAACAATAGCTAGGACTACAAAAAATGATCCATTAGCTTAAAGAGTTAGTTGAGTAATGGAACTTGTATACCATTGCATGAAAAATTTCCAATCTTAGAGACTTGATCATATATTATACACTAATTACCCCTTAGAGGTTTCATTGAGCACCATGTAGACATAGGTAGGCAAAAAACCTCATAAAACAAAAAAACATAACAAATCTTAACACCAATATTTACTCTCAAAATAAAGAAGTATTTTGTCTCAAAATTACCTCAAGATAAAGATGAAGTATTTTTTCTCAAAATCCAAGGCAAATCACCAATACAAGATGATTGTTGGAGAACATGATGATACCACCAATAAGAGATATATCAAATACAAGTCAAACTTGACATGGAAAACAAAACAACTTCCTCCACACCAAAACATGCAACGAAACATAGACAAAGAAGAAAATAACAAAAAGAGAAAAAATGCACTCTATTTTTCATGATGCAAGATTGACAAGGAACCTTGGATGCTCCTACATCATTTATCCTTTAGTATATAATTTATTTATCCTTTCATCTAGCACATGAGGATATGACACAGAACCAAAAAATCTTAAGTGCGAAAAAATGGTGTTAGTTTACTCCAAGTGTTAGATAATGAAAACTCTTTATAGGATATTTAGTTAGAAGATATACTTATCATGTTACTACTTCCACCGAAGAATCATTTTGTAATTGTTTAGCTTCCAACATGCTTCTTTACATTTATTTTATAGTTTTATATTTTTTTTTAGCAACACTAATTTGTTGTGGTGTATACCTTATGGTGAATTATTTATTCATTCCATTTTCCTTTCAACAATTAAAAAACTCATCAGATATATGGTCATCTCCTATATCTGATCTTAAAACTTTTATGTAATCTTCACTTTTATTTTCATCCAATTCTTTGAACTCTTTAAATATACCAAAAGTTTATGATTTGTGCTTTAGGAAATATACTTGGGGTTCCATACTTTAATCATTAATAAATGTCAAGAAATATAAACTATTTATTATAAAGAGTGTCTGCATATACCGACATAGATATGTGTGAATAAGTTAAAGCAGAGTTGTTTCTCCCCATGATTTGCTAACATGAAATTCTTCCCTATGTTGGTTTAAAATAACACACCCTTTACAAACATTGTTTGTTTATTATATTAAGTGCTAGCCTTTTAGCACAATATTATTATGCAATTATTTAACACAATTAACACTCAAATGATGAAATCTAAGATGCCACAACCATGATTGGTCTTCTATAATAATCTAAAAATAATAGACACTTCATTTTGTAGTCTTAGAGGAAACATCTTATTCCTTAGCATTGAAACTCATGAAATTAACTTATTGCTACCCTTTTTTATAGTAATAACACATGTATAATTCTCAAAATAGACTTTATATAATTTATGTATTAGTTTTTCAATGTTGATTAGATTATGTTTAAATAGGAACATAATACACATCCAGGATGTGCTTCTTATCTGCCTACTTAGTTTTAATGTTTATAGTCCCTTTACCAATGGTAGTTTCATTTTTATCATTCTCCAATTATAAAACTAATTTCACATATTCATCTTTGTTTTCAAACATATACTTATTTTTACTCATGTAATTAATACAAGCACTATCTAGAAACCACACTTATTTTGTACTTTCTTTGGCCATGATATAATAAATAAACATTAAACTATTGTTTTTAGTCACAACCTGAATTACTCTTGAAAATTTTGTACTTTGCCTATTTGTATCAATGCGATTCTTTCTACACTCATTTGTATAATAACCAAACATATTGTAATAATGACATTAGACATTATATTTTACATACCTTTAACCTCCATATGTATTATCAAGGTTATAGTTGTTGACTCTACTTATTTTACTTGAAATGAAATTGGTTTTTATTATTCTTTATTCATGTAAATTATTGGTCTTTCATCTTCCTCTTGCACTTATGTTACTTCCACCTCTTCCTCTTATGCATTCGCTACTAGTAAATGATACTTGTGATTTGAATGCATGTTTTGGGGTAAACTAGTTTTCTTATTAATCCTTTACTCATAAATTTTTAGATGCCCCACAAGCTCATCAATCAGAAACTATTGAAAAATATCCCCTGTTAATGGGTCAATCGTATTCCTTGGGAAAAAAGCAAGAAAAGGAAAATGTGTATGGAATCCACCACCTGTAGGTTGGTTTATACTTAATTTTGATTGAGCATCCAAGGGTAATCTTGGGGATTTAGGGGCATGATGTCTTATAAAATATTTCAACATATATCTAGACTTAGCAATGTCCATAATATTCCAAGATGGCACCAACAATGAAGCAGAGGCACAAGCTCTTGCCAATGGGATTGAATTAGCAATACATTATGATATTTCAAAGCTAATTATGGAAGGTGACTCATAGATAGTCATATTTGCATTCCAAAAGAGGGTTGCCACTTTTTGAAACATAAAAAACATCATGTCAATCATATGGGATAGATTGATGCATTTCTACTCTATTGATGCTAATCACTATAATCATGAAGCAAATTCGATAGTAAATTTTTTAGTAAACTATAGAATTGATAAAGTGGAAGTAAGTCAAGTGGAAATTTGAGGGAGGCCTAGGATTATTTATGATCCCTCTCCCTTATTGATTTGGGTTGATTTTATTTGTGTTTTTTCTTTTTTATATTGTTTTATCCTTAAAAGCAATTTCAAAAAAGTGATGGTTTTAGTAATGGCCTAGTTGGTGGAAATTTGACAAGTTTAGCAGTGTTCCTAGTGAGTGGCACATATCTTGGAAAAATATTTCATGATTATCCCCCTTTAATTACAATCACATATATGTTGTATTCATCAATGCAAATGAGGTGGATTTGATTGGTCATGATGATAGTTTTTTAGTGGCATGAGGGTGTCAAGAGCCTTCCTTTTTGTCCCATGATCAATTATTGTCCTTTGTTCTTATTTTTTAGTAATTTGAATGGGAATGTTGGTTATTTACATATATTTCACCTTGTTCGCATCCTATTTGATATGAAATGTATGTGGGCTTAGTTGGTTTAGACATGGAAAAGATCATGGAGATTGCTATCACCACACCCTATCTTTACAACCGAAGAGCATTATGTGAAATGGCATTTTAAGGCTCAATATCATGTGTTCACATGAACAAAAAAATTGGATTCCATCAAAATATTTTATCGAGTTGGTTTCACTGGTCTTGAGGTTGAAATATATGGTGCAAGGGGTGAACTATTGGGTAAATTTTGAGGTGGCACTGATTTTCACATTGAACTTAGTGTTTCTAGTGTTGGATTTTAATATGGTTGAAAATATTATTTATTTCTTTGTGATTCCAGAATACCATGTTGGGTTGGTGAAAAATATTTTTTTACATGACCTAACCCTATACCCAACTTGTTATTTATGGGCCCAAATGGTTTAGGTTTGATCCCTATGTCGGCCTTCTAAGTTTTAAAAATGCATTTCATGGTTCTTTTGGGATTTGTGGAGGATTTAAAAAAAGAGGTAAGTTCATTGGACCCTTGGAAAGGGAAATTTTTAACCCTACCACCTATGGCACAACTCCAAAGTTTAATCCCAGAGATCTCTCAATCCCAAACTAGTTGCCACAACAAGTCACAGGTTGAAGAAATTAAGAAGTTAGTGAAATTGGTCGTTTATAGGCAGGTAGTAGCTCCACATTAGTTCAACAAGACCTATAAATTGGAATCTTCATAGGACAAACATGTTTCCACAAACAAACTAGCTCCTAAAGCAGTAAGTAAAGGCCCATAGAAACACCACAGGTGTGAGATCCTTGGGGAAGTTGAATAAAATGTTTACAGGGGTAGGGAGCTCATCTTCCTAGAAGATGTCGATGATGAGGTGCAGGCATGCATAAATATCTAATGCTTTCTTATATTTTATGTGTTTGGAACTCTAGCTTTTCTAGTTATCAGTCAGGTTTTGCTTAGCGTTATCTTATCTTTAGTTTTGGCCTTTTGTATTTCCTTAGTTATCTCTAGGGTTCTTCATGGTTGTTTTGTGTCAGTGGTGTTTCAATTTTTCCTAGACTATGATTTATGCCTATATTGGTTTTTTCTATATAAAAATTTCTAATTCGGCTGGGGGCCCTAATAAACCTTGCATTTATATTAAAAAACTATTGAAAAATATCTTGACTCTTCAATAGCTATAACAATAGGGTCAAATCTAGATGAAAGAGTAATTCAAATATTTTCAACTACCTTAGTATCTTCTAGTGTGTGTCCTTGAGATATCACTTGATTAACTATGCTCATTGCATGAGTAAAAAAATAATTGATCATATGTTAGTCTTTCATTTGTAAATTTTTAAAATATATATTAACCATGTATAATATTTCTAGTTTGACTTTGTTAATTCTTTGATATGAGTTTTGTAGATTATCCCATCAATTCTTGGACCTTATTGTTGCAGCAACTGGTTGGAAATTTGACACATATATTACATGTTGGATGAAAAATAATTCCTTAGAATCCTTATTCTCATTCTCCCCTAGAATATCTTTCAATGATTGTGCTTGGGCATTTTGAGTTGGTTGATTTGTTAGTTCTACAAAATTATTCTCTGTAAAGCTTCATAATTCTTTAGAACTCAATAATGCCTTCATACAAATTCTCTAATAATCAACATTTTTTTCATCAAATTAAGGAATCTAATTTTGAATAATACTATTTCTATTCATGTTAGCTATACTTCAACTACCCTGATAATATGATTGATTGATCTAACTTTGATAATGATTTGAAGGTATGTTATATTACCAAATTGTTTTAAAATTAATGCATACATATTTGTAAGCAAATAATATGCTCAAATATATTCAAAAAGGGAACATGGTAAAATTTTCTATTAAAATTTATGTTTCATAAAAATACTTCCTCTACTCTTGGCTTCTTGGCTTCTTTTGTTTCTTATTCTTTCTCTATTGACTTCCTTTATCTACTTATTTCTACCAAATAACCCCAATATATTTTTTTAAATATTATTTCTAGTTTTGTCTAAAAAGTTTCCTAATAATTAAAATATGATTTACTATCCTTAATATATACAATAAGATGGAGTCTCTTAAGACATCAAATAAAATAATAAATATAATTCTTAAAAGATAAAATATATTAAAGAGAGCTACAACTATTAAATGTATATAATGTCAGGTTTATATTTCTAACACTTTGGTCATCTTTTGACTACCTTTGTGGGCCAAAGTCTATCTTTTGATGAAATCATGGTCCGACTCATTATTAGATAATTTTCAATGGATGAATTTACCTAGGTTTTCTTCAAATAAATTATCATAATGGAAATCTAAAACTATTTCCTTATCTAAGCCTTCTAATTGAAAAAAAGAGTTGGGATGTTCTTATTGTACTATTTTAAAACATCATCGAAGAGGGGTTTGATGTGATTTTGGTAGAGGCATAGGTGTTAAATTTGATTTAATATTTATAAATGTGTCTAAAGGTCTTAAGATGCAAGGCAAGAAACATATACCTATAAGTGATGGTTGGGGTGGATCCCCTAATGTCCATTGGTACAATATGAGTTTCTAAAAGTTCATTTTATAGTTTTTAAAGTAGTCTATCATGAATGAGTTATTATGAGATTTGGTTCTTGAGGTAATCTTTAAGGGACCATGGTGAAGGAAACATGGTTCGTTGAGGGCATAGTGGCACATTGATTTTAAATTTTATATTACATTATTTTTTGGATTATTGAACATTTTTAAATTTTAATTTTACATTCGCTAGAATTGACTGACAAGAGATGCTTACGTGTTGGTCATTTGGTACAAGACTTTAAAAATAATGAGTGGGATTAGTTGGATAATTTTTAAGTGAGAGAAGCTTCACTGGAATTTTGATTTTATTGAGATTCTTCATTAGAATTACGTGGTTGATTGGTTTTATTTAAGAGACAATAAAGGTAAGAATGACATTTCTTGTATCTATGTGTGTCAGTGTTGAGGAGAAACAAAACGGGCCAATCATAGGTTGACTTGCCCCAAAGCCTAAAGTGGAACAAAACATAAGAAGATTTTTAAGAAATTTTGAAACCATGATTTGTTCTTCCAATGTTAAGAGGTATGTTCTTCCATTAGACTGAAAGAAGCTTTAATTGCATCCCCTTAAAACTTCATTTAATCTTCACATTATTAAAGTTGTATTCAAGCTTTGAAGGCATCCATCCTCAACAATTATTCATTTGGATTTCATATTTTTTCTCATGTCGCTTCTAACCCATGTACAACAGTTTCCCTTGAAGCCATCTTTATTTATGCTCAAAATTCTTACTTTCTCTGATACCAATTTAATGTCAAAATGTACTTTACAAGCCTAAAACAGTTCAAATATTCTATAACAAGAAAATTAAATAATAAATAAATTAAAAATTCAAATTATTGTGAAATTATTTGATGTAAAACTGAATTGCCAACATCTAATTTCTCTAGCATAGTGTAAGATCCTAAAACTCCAAACTAAAACATGTAATACTAGCTCCACCTTTTTCTATTTGGTTCTTTAACATCCTTAGTTTAAATATTTATTTTTAGTTTGCAGACTGGAAATTCTATGTCAGTTGTTGAAATCGAATGCTTCTCATTCTCAAATTCGTTAGACATCCAAAGTAATTATTGAAGTATCGTGACAACGTGACATCGTCCAGAAATGTTACGTGGTGTCAAGTATATTATGTGCTAAATCTATTGAAAAAACACACTGTTTAAAATGTGGTATAAATGGAGAAACAGTTATTCATGTACACCCACTTTTAGAGTGCTTCTAATCATTTTTATGACAATTTCCGATTTTCATTGGAACATCACTTCTTCAGGTCAGCAGCTTTATAGACACTCATGAATCTTGCTACGAAGTCTGCCATTAAGAAGGTACCAATTACATAAAAGCAATAAGTAAAAAAAACTAAAACATGCAGTCCTTGAATATTGTTGTACTTTCCCAGATAAAATGCTTACCTTCGATTTTGACATAGAGACAAGCCTTTCTGTTGATATCGACGACATGATCTAGTTCATCCCTTGGATCTTTCGACAATGATTCTCCATCACTTTTGTGGCAGTAGCGCTTTTCATCATCAACGTCAACTAGTTATATTAATCCCAGCAGCTATAAACACATTTTTTTGATATTTGATGTTGGCTATTACTGGATAACTATTGAACTCACACTGTAAGAAACATAAAGATTCTGAAGTTTTATCTGTAAATTATCGTCGAGATGCCTCCTGAGTTCTTCTACCAGAGTCTGCAAACAGAAAAAAAAAGTTTACGAAATCATCAAACCCATGAATCCCATTTAATATAGAAATTATTACCTCAAGTTTTTTTATTTTTTTTAATGACGATCCTTCAGGCTTCTATACTTGGGGCATTGTTTGGGAAGCTGAGAGACTTACAATATAAACAAATTTGGGGCACACATTGTGTGTAATTAACTTTTGAAGCTTTCCTCGAATATTATAGAGCCTGCATATTCAATGGCAAAGAGATTCACGTGTCATGTTAAAAATATGATATTAAACAACCAAGCTTACCAAACAGACCTTCAAAAGTTCTCAGAAAAAAACTATTGTTGTTTAAAGGTTAAAACCGTCGAATTTATTTGAAATCGTTAAATCTCATATATTATATTTACTAGATTTTATATATATAATTGTTGATAAGTGATGCATGAAGCCTGTAATGTCCCTTACTTAGGGGCTCCCTTTTTTCGTTAAAAGCTCTGATACCACTGTAATATCCCCTTTCTAGGGGGACTTTCTGTAGAAACCCTTGTAAAATTAAGCTCTGATACCACTGTAATGTCTCTTATTTAGGGGCTCTTTTTTTAAAGCAAAAGCTCTAATACCATTGTAGTATCCCTTCAGATACCAAAACAAAAGCTCTAAACAAAGATACAATTTTTGCCAAAATAATTTCCAAATAAATAAATAAACCACAGTAAATCTCTTAATTGCCAAATCACTAATCTTATTATTCGTCCAGTTGTTTACAAATAAGTCCTCTAGCATGCATATCAAAGAATATTACAAATACTATCTTAACACCCTGATCTTTTGCAAATCTAGAAACAAACCCTGAATCTGGACGTCTCTGGTTTCTATGTCGACACACAGTTGCCGTCGTCGGTCGATATACTGTCAACGTCGGTCGCTGTCGGTCGGCTTCTCTGTCGACGTCGGTCTTCAGTCAGCCGATGTCGGTCACTGGGATGCCGATGTCGGTCTCTGAGTTGTCTGCGGCTCTGTACGACCTAATGCAAAACTGTACGGACTTACATGGATCGGTACGGATTCCATACAGAAGCAAGATAATATGCTGCAGCCTCTATGCTAAATACCAGATCTCAAGGAATATGGTCCTAATACATCAAAGCTTAATCTGGACAATTACTGAAAGCAAAACCTAATGAAATAAATACCTGAAACGCTGTGATAACTTCTGTGTGAAGTTATCTCTCAAATCATCTGCAATACTGTGATAACTTCTGTGTGAAGTTATCTCTCAAACCTATAAATCTCTGTGATAGCTTCTGTATGAAGCTATCTCTCAAATTGGCAATAAATCAGCTGATATTTTACAGCCTCTAAATCACACACACTGAAGAGTTAACGTTATCCAATGCAAAAGGAATCCTGGAACCCTTGGCTCAGTCTTCACAGAATAATTCTTCAATATCAAAATCAATAATC
The DNA here is from genome assembly GCA_037957365.1 of Torreya grandis. Classification (NCBI taxonomy): domain Eukaryota; kingdom Viridiplantae; phylum Streptophyta; class Pinopsida; order Cupressales; family Taxaceae; genus Torreya; species Torreya grandis. The sequence goes on along the minus strand of JARHVA010000549.1, from coordinate 4,044,447 downwards.
AATGCATCCTCAATAATGGCCTCCATGAGAACCCCTTATACCCTCAAAAAGATGTGCTTGCCCTAATTAGGGTTTTCTTAAATTAGAATTAGGGTTTCTTAATTAAAAATAGGCCAAATAATTAATATTTGATTAAATCAATCAAATATTAATATCTCCCTCAATATATGTCCGATCCTCAAACCGACTAAAGCTGGTGAATCAGGGAATGATTCTGCACATGATCATACCAAAATAAGGGTGCTCTGCTACATGTCAAATATCCCTAAATAATAGGAGCTCAGACAAACATCTTTGAAATAACCTGAATGAAAGCTAACTGTAGGAATTTTGCTAATCGAAGCCAAGCCAATCTCCATCATGACCCTCTATTCATCCTATCAGCCTACGAAGGTCACATAATAGGCTAATCATCAAGTCTGAAGATGTCACCTGAAAAGGGGACATTACAATCTGCCCCTCCTGAAATTGATTGTCCCCAAGCAATCTCAAAACAACAAACCAATCAATCCACCTGGATCCCAAATGTAGTCATGATCTATACTGATAAAAATCAATGCAAGCTCCTGCAATATTCTCTGAAGTAGAACAAAGAGGAATCGATAATCAAACTGGCACATGAAACTCAACCAAACTCCAAGATTACAAATACCATAGTCAAGAACATATGAGAAACAAACTCTCGAAGTATCATAACCCAAGTAGAATGGACAACTCAAACTGCCAATTCCATCTACAAAAGATGGTGCCAATCCATCCCATAACTGATCCCTCTGTAAAGGTGGCACAACCAATTATACCACACTATCATCTGTGTGAGAAAAATCAATCTGGAAACTCAACTCCACTGGTATGCCAAACTCATCAGGACTAGGTACTCCCAAATCCTGAACATGTGTGTCAGCTCCAACATGTTCCTCAGCAACCACTGCAGGAATGTACTCACCACCAACCATCTCAATATACAAATGGACTAGATCTAACGCTGGTGAAGACCGCAAATGCTCCAACTCCGCAGTCACCTCAGCCAAATGAAATTGTGACTCCTCATAAGCCAACTGTGTAATCTCAAGAATCTCAAAAGTCACCTCGAGCTGTTGAGTAAGATCACTCACCTTATCTTCCTTGACCAATAATGCATCATACACTGTGCTGCCCCACTCCATAAAATAATCTCTGTCAGCTACCAACTGCATATAATCCTGTCTGAGAATCTGAATAGCCTCCCATAAAGAGTGGATCTCTGTCAAGGGCAAATAACTACCTCCCTGCTCAATGCTAGTACGAGAACCCCATCCATAAATTGCTAACAACTGACGAGCAGCATCGAAATGCTTGCAAGCGATAGCAATGTCTCGCTCACTAACTCTCAGCTGACTAGACACATGATGGTGGTGGCTAGATTGTCTCCTACAATCTTCCACTGATGCACGGTCCAAAAGAGTAGACTCAAAATCACTAACCTCTGTAATACTACCATCTATACTCTGTGAATCAACTCCAAATCTCATATCAACATCCAAAGTATCAAACGTTGTAGCATCACTGACTAACTCCTTTGTACCAAAAGAAACTATCGAGGAAACTAAGTCCTCAAAACTGTCCACTGCATCCTCTTGTGTATCATCTGCAATAATCAGATCCTGGGACTCTTCTACAATTTTTACCATAGCTGAGAGATCATCAACCCTCAGTGCACTAACATCTGAGCACACCTCCCCACTCTGAGTGCAAGCATCGGACTCATCCTCATCTTCACTATCTCTTATCTCATAATAATCATGGGACATGCTGCTATCTTGTCTAACTGATCTGTAGTGCTCTCTCTTCAGCTTAACAAAGCGATCAAAAGACAACCTCTCCCGAACTCGAGGAGTTAATAAGTCCCATTCCTCATTCGTTGTCATATATCGTGTGGATTTGTCTTTGACTGTAGGGTATGAAAGAAATTCATTTAACCTCTTCAAACTTTGTTCCAGCTTCTCCATATCCTTGTCCCACTATTTTTGAGTATATGAATTCATCATGATTTACTAACTGATTCAATGTCTAATCTACCCAAACTACCCAACAAGATGGCAGGAATTTAGCTTTGATACCACTATAATGTCCCTTACTTAGGGGCTCCCTTTTTCCATCAAAAGCTTTGATACCACTATAATATCCCCTTTTTAGGGGGACTTTCTGTAGAAACCCTTGTAGAATTAAGCTCTGATACCACTGTAATGTCCCTTACTTAGGGGCTCCTTTTTTTAAGCAAAAGCTCTGATACCACTATAGTATCCCTTCGGATACCAAAACAAAAGCTCTGAACAAAGATACAATTTTTGCCAAAATAATTTCCAAATAAATAAATAAACCACAGTAAATCTCTTAACTACCAAATCACTAATCTTGTTATTTTTCCAATTGTTTACAAATAAGTCCTCTATCATGCATATCAAAGAATATTATAAATACTATCTTAACACCCTGATCTTTTGCAAATTTGGAAACAAACCCTGAATCTAGATGTCTCTGGTTTCTGTGTTGACACATAGTCACCATCGTCGATCAATATACTGTCGACATCAGTCACTATCGGTCGGCTTCTCTACCGACATCGGTCTTCAGTCGGTCGATGTCGGTCACTGGGATGCCGATGTCGGTCTCTGAGTTGCCTATGGCTTTGTACGACCTAATGCAGAACTGTACAGACTTGCACGGATCAGTACGGATTCCGTATAGAAGCAAGATAATATGTTGCGGCCTCTATACTGGATACCAGATCTCAAGGAATATGGTCCTATTACATCAAAGCTCAATCTAGACAATTACTGAAAGCAAAACCTAATGAAATAAATACCTAAAATGCTGTGATAACTTCTGTGTAAAGTTATCTCTCAAATCATCTGCAATACTATGATAAATTCTATGTGAAGTTATCTCTCAAACCTGTAAATCTCTGTGTTAGCTTTTGTATGAAGCTATCTCTCAAATTGGCAATAAATCAACTGATATTTCACAGCCTTTGAATCGCACACACTGAAGAGTTGACATTTTCCAATGCAAAAGGAATCCTGGAACCCTTGGCTCAGTCTTCACAGAAGAATTTTTTAATATCAAAATCAATAATCAATGCATCCTCAATAATGGCCTCCATGAGAACCCCTTATACCCTCAAAAAGATGTGCTTGCCCTAATTAGGGTTTTCTTAAATTAGAATTAGTGTTTTTTAATTAAAAATAGGCCAAATAATTAATATTTGATTAAATCAATCAAATATTAATATCTTCCTCAATATATGTCCGATCCTCAAACTGATTGAAGCTGGTGAATCAGGGAATGATTCTGCACATGACCATACCAAAATAAGGGTGCTCCGCTGCATGTCAAATATACCTAAATAATAGGAGCTAAGACAAACATCTCTGAAATAGCCTGAATGAAAGCCAACTGTAGGAATTCTGCTAATCAAAGCCAAGCCAAGCTCCATCATGACCCTCTATTCATCCTATCAGCCTACAAAGGTCACATAATAGGCTAATCATCAAGTCTGAAGATGTCACCTGAAAATGGGACATTACAAAGCCTCACTGCGATGCAATCGAGCGTTAAATTTAGTTTGCATTGACATTATTTTTAGTTAACTCTTTTTAACTGTTTGTTTACATGAACATTTTTTTTATTTTTGCAAAACTCTGCATGTTATCCTTTTAAATTCTACATCTTCTATTAATATGTAGCAGCTTTTTTGTTTTAAAATAAGATAGAAATAAATAGTGTGTTTTCAATTTTGGAGTAATATATATATATATGGATGATTGATTTACAGCTGAGTATTATTTTTTAGTAATTTTTATTTTGTTTAAGGTTGCTATTAGTAATGTATTTGAGATTGATTATTTAATGCTAAGTCAAATTTTTGTTTGCTTGTTACAATAGTTTTTTAGTTATTTTGAAGAACAAGGTTTGTATAGAATTTCCATTTGGTATGAAAGCAAGGTTTGGGTCATTGTTTCTTGTTTCAAAGCTTTCTATCAATTGATCATGGCAAACTCTAATAGTCTTTGTATTCCATAATTTTGTGGCAATGATTGTGATTATTGGAACATCAAGATGATGACTCTTTTGACAGGAAAATAATTATAGGAGATTGTACAAATTGGTTGTGAAGAACCAACTTATTGGGCCACTGTTCCAGATAGGCAAGCCAAGAAGAAAGCTAAAAAGAAGAACTCACAAGCTTTATTTCATATTCAAACAACTTTAGACAAGATTCTATTTCCAAGAATTGTAGGTGCAAAGATAGCCAAGGATGCCTGGAAGACTCTACAAGAGCCTTACCAAGAAAATGAGCAAGTAAAAGTGGTTAGATTGCAAACATTGAAGAAAGAATTTGAGAATTTGAAGTTGCAAGAAGCTAAAAGTGTGAGTGATTTTTGTGTAAAAGTAAAGGATGTAGTTAACAAGATAGCTACACTTGGAGAAATATTGATTAAAGAAGTTGTTGTAAAAAAGGTGTTAAGGTCTCTAACACCAAGGTGGAATAATATTGCCATCATTATTGATGAAAGAAAAAATTTGACTACTCTTGAGTTTCATCACTTGGTTGGATCTATTATGTCCCATGAAGAAATACTAACAAACAAAATAAATGAAACTGTTGAGAAGGCTTTTGCCTCAAAATTAAAAATCATAAAGAATGAAATTAGCATCACTAGCGATAATAATACCCATGTACAAGGCAAAGAAAATTTCAAAATCAATTAAGGACCAGGTAAAGACATGAATTATGTTTATTTAATGCTATTATTGTCACAAGTATGATCACTTTGATTGGGAATGTAGATTAAAAGAAGGAAATGAAATTAGAAGTACTAATTATGCTAATGAGGAATGTGATGCTTCATGTAATTTATTCATTTCATATGACAAAGTTGAGAACAATCCTAATGAGATTTGGTATCTAGATTCAGCGTCTTCTAATCACATGTTAGGGAATAATGTGTTATTTTCTACAATTGATAGAAATTTTAAAAACCAATATAAAACTTGGTGATGATAAATCTTTGGAGGTTTCACCAAAATGAACTATGAAGGTGAATACTTAGAAGGTAAGAAAAGTATTAATGATATTTATTACACCTTAAATTTGAAACATAATTTGCTAAGTGTTGGACAGTTATGTGAAAAGAACTATAAGGTGGTTTTTTATGATAATCAATTCACTATCTACGATAAGAATCAAATAATTAATATAATTAAAATTGTACCTATGTCTAAAAATAGGTTATTCCCATTGAAGTTTGGAGAGCATAGTAACAACCTTGCAAATATGGCTCATAAAGATAAAAGTTGGTTATGGCATCTTAGTTATGGACACTTGAATTTTTAATTTTTGAAGTTACTAACATCACAATAATTATTTTATGGTTTGGGAAAGGTTTAAAATCATAAGTAACTTTGTGACGGATGTGTTAAAGGCAAACATGCAAGACAAAAGTTCAAAAAAAGTAGTGCATCGAGGGCTTATCATCTAATTCAATTGGTTCACTGAGATATTTATGGTTCTATGCAAACAAAAAGTTTGGGTAAGTCATCATATTTTATTATATTTATTGATGATTGTTCAAGAAAGTGTTTGGTTTATTTTTTTAAGCAAAAAAGTGAAGCATTTGATAAATTTAAGAGATTTAAAGGCCTTGTAGAGAATGAAAGTGGTTACAAAATAAAGTGCTTAAGGATTGACCATGGAGGTGAATTTAGTTCAAATTATTCTATGAATTATTATGATTTGAATGGCATCAAAAGGAAACTCACAACTACCTACACTCCTCAACAAAATGATGTGGTTGAAAGGAAGAATCGTACAGTGGTTGAAATGGCAAGGAGCATGTCACAAATAAAGGGTTTGAACAATTCTTTTTGTGGTGATGCATTTACTATAGCAGTATATATTCTTAATCAAAGTCCCACTAATGCAATTGAAAATATGACTCTAGATGAAGCATGGTATGAAAAGAAGCCTAATGTCAAATATTTTAATGTTTTTGGTTGTTAGCTTATGTTCATGTAGCTAGTCAAAAAAGAAAGAAAACAGATCCAAAGGGTGAATCTTGTATTCTTTTTTTGGGTACAATGAATAAAGAAAAAAATATAAGATGTATAATCCTATCACTAATAGTGTACTTATGTCATGAGATTTTATTTTTGATGGAGTGTATGGTTATGACAAAGATAAAGACAATATTGAGAAGTCTAAATCTATTTTTATTGATGGTAATTATGAGGATATTAGTATTAAGAAGCCCATAATTACTTCGATGCCAAGTTCTACAAGTCCATTAATTATCCCTTCATCTAGTGCATGTATTCTAAACATAGTTCCAGCTTCAATTACAATTCCATTAAATAGGCCCTCATCTAGTGCATGTATTGTAAACATAGATCTAACTTTAAATCCTAGTTATTCAAGGAAGGTAAAAATCTTGAGTGAAATTAATCAGCATAAAAGATTCCAAGCACATGAATAATGTCCAAGAGGTGAGACAGTAAATTATGCTTTAATTAAACAAACTAATTTTGAACCATCACATTCTGAAGATGCGTATACTAATGATGTTTGAGTGCAAGAAATGCAAAAGAGATAGATTATATTCATAGGAATGATACTTGGGATATTATAGAGCTTTCATATGATAATAAATATGTGAGTACTAAATGGGTCTACAAGACTAAGGACAATAGTGATGGAAGTGTTGAAAGACACAAAGTAAGGTTAGTTGATAAGGGCTTTAAACAGAGGTATGGGATAGATTATGAAGAGACATTTACACCAGTATCAAGATAAGATACTATTAGAATGGTGGTTTCATTAGTAGATCAAATTAAATGGAGTGTACATCACATGGATGTGAAAAGTGCCTTCTTTAATGGGTACTTACAAGAGAAAGTCTATGTAGAAC
>JARHVA010000549.1:3970000-4032500 GCA_037957365.1 Torreya grandis | reverse complement strand
AATAATTAAATGGTGAGAGGGTTTCCCCTAATATAATAACCAAACATAATGTGTAAATCCTGCATTTTAGGGAAGAAACATATGATTTCATCTCACATAAGAAAGTTGTGGAGAGCAAGAGATCATCTTGAGCTAATACATTAAGATTTATGTGGTCCTATAAAGAATCCCTCCTTATCCAACAATAAATAATCCATGACATTCACATATGGATTTAGTAGAAATATACAGGTGTATTTTTTGAAGAATAAATCAAAAGCATTTGAAACCTTCAAACAATTTAAGGCTATGGTTGAGAATCAAAATGGCCATTACAAAAAGGTTTTCAAAATGGATAAAGAGAGAAAATACATATCAAAGAGTTTATGAATTTTTGTAAATATAATATGTCAAAGAATAAGTTTACAACCAATTATACACCATAGCAGAATGGTATAATAAAGAGGAAGAATCAAACTATCCAAGAGATGGTAATAAGTATGATAAAGATGAATGATTTGTCTAATGAGTTTTTGGCCAAGGCTATAACAACAGTCATATATTTGATAAATATTTGTCCAACTAAGTGTGTTAGGGATATGATCCCTCAATAATTATGGAGGAACTAGAAACCAAGTGTTGAACATCTTAGAGTGTTTGAATATGGGGCATATACACATGTGCCTGAGTAAAAAAGGATAAAATGGGATGTCAAAGGAGAGAAATGTATATTCATTGGATATAGTGATGAAAATACTATTTGTCTTTAATCATTCATGGATTTAGACCATCTCATAACTGACTGGAGTCTTCATAATTATCAGTATTGTATACAAATTATGAAGAAGCATACTACAAATTTACTATCACAATCATCCTTGTATAAGTTCTAGGATAAAACATAAAGACATATTTCACAAGCTCCACTAACATACAGTAAATGCATACACCAGATCTACCCAGAACCATCATCTCTTCAAACTTTAAGAACGATATGAACTTCCTGTCCTTACACTGCTCAGGAACCAAAAATGATGTGCTGACATCAATATACTATAGACAGGCTACACTTAAAATCTACCACTTTGACTATAATAAGTTTCCTATTGTAGGAGACATGGCACTTACTTTTATGGTCAACATGGACCACTTACACCCTCAGATAAAATCATTAAAATAAATGATGTGGCACAGATAAAATCATTCCTATTATAGATTTGGCATACTTTTACTGCCAAGGGAGACTCTGAGATCGATTAGGAATCATGTAGTGCTTTGAAATAATGGATATTGGTATTCTGCAAGGTGTCATAGAGGTGCTACTCGAAAAACATTCAAATTGTAATGAAGAATCATTCAAAGTAAGTTTACGCAATATATCTGACTTAGACATACAAAATTTGCAAGTCATATAAAAAGAATTGGCAATATCAACTTCAATGCATTGTGTTCACTACAGCGTACAATAAGTTTGTCAGGAAACCTCTTTACAAATTGATCTACAGCATACCTCTAATTGTCTACCCCTTGCCAATCATCCCGGTGGCTACGAATCATAATCTCTTCTGTCTTTTAACAGACTAGAAATATGCGCTTATAGCTAGATTTTGATCAGATATCTCCCCTGTGCATAGCATCCTCCACAGCTCAATCAAATTAGAAGACTTTGAGAAGAAATTAGAATACCTTTCCAAAGAAGAAACTATTGTCCGTGCTCGTTCAAAACGGCTGTCCCAAAATTGGAAAATGATTGCTCGATTTCTTATAATTTATTATGTCATCTTTGAGATAGGGATTCTTGTGATTGGGATAATGTCAACAAGGTCTCCAGATTTGACCTGGAAAAAGTGAGCTTTGTGTGTACTGCTTGTCTTTACCTTTCCAGGGATATTTGACTCAGCAGCTAATACAGAGGTATGACCTCAATCCTGCAACAAAGGCAGTTGTTACTAGCTCTTTGATGTCTAAACTGCTCACTGCTCATGTAACATTAACAAGTTTTAGATTCCTCGTCATCTTAAGCTTTCATTCCCAAGTCTCTGACAAACTCCAAATTTTCATTCTGTATTCACAACTGGTTACTTCTACTAATCATAACCTTACAAGGAGATGTTCCAAATTGCAGATTTCCTTTTACTGTGTGGTGTGGCTTGTAGATTGAGAAATTTGTGTTATAATGAAAAGTGGACCAGGATTTACATGATAGTAAGAAAACATAAATGATCTTACATTCAAATGCTCAGCTCCCATAAGCTGGCGTGGAGTGCAATGGATCTTTCATCGGATGCTAAGCCTGAGATACATTTTGCTAAACTGCATTCTTGTCAACATGCTTACGCTTCTTCCATTCGGCATCTCATTCAATAGCGAACTTCTCTTGCTTGGATTTGTCTTTTCTCCTTTTCTCTCTCCTAGAGATCCTCCTCTGAATCAGCTTCCTTTTCCCAAGGAGATCCTCCCTATTTTTCCTCTCTGATTCCTGTTCTCTTTAATGAATTCACCCAAGGTAGGCGCCAGCTATCCTATGCTTAGAAAGTCTTCCTGGAATTTTTCAACAACTTCAACAGCCTAACAATATCCTTCAATCCAAGAATCCAACTAATACACACTAATTATGTTTTGATTCGCCTTATTCCATATACGGCTTATTTTTCCCAAAATATCATTTTGTAACAAATTACAATTTGAATTACAAAGTAAAACTCATTCAATATACTTGAAATAAAATAAAATATATTATGCACCCGTAGATGCTCCTACATCATATAGTGAACAAACTAAGGATTTTCAGTTATATAATACAATCATAAAAGAGATTATAATAAATCAAGATGTTCAGTTCATTGAGGATGTAGTGTGGGAAAAGAGACAAGAAGAACAACAAGTGAAAACTAGTGAGAGTGGACCCTTTCTCAAAACTGAAATAATATGTGGATAGGCACCCATATACTAAGTTAGATCCCTATTTAGAAAATAGAAGAATCATCTAATGTCATCAGCCAACAAGGAGGTCAAAGATAAATGAGTCAACATCATCGTCCTCTAACTCAATTCAATGCTTACAAAGGACAAAAAGCTTGCAAGAAGTCTATGAGCATTCAATGTATGAATAAAATGAAGATAAAACCATGAATTTTTCTCTATTTTTACCATATTATCCAATATATTTTGAGGAAATAGAGAACAAGTGATATGAAGCAATGAATGATGAAATGCATGCTATTCAAAAAAATCAAACATGAAAACGAGTAGACCTTCTAGTAGGAAAACAGGTCATTGGAGTGAAATGGGTTTGAAAAATAAAAACCACTCCTAAAGTCAAGATTGAGAGACATAAATGAATACTAATAGTGAATGACTATAAAAAATTCCTAGACATGATTATAATGAGACATTCCCCCTCGTAATATGGTTGGAAATAGTGATGACAATCATTTCCATAACTACTCAATACAAATAGAAGGTGTATCTGATGGGCATCAAGTCAGCATTTTTGAATGACTTGTTAAAAGAAGAGGTATATGTGGGACAACCACCTTAGTATGAGATTCTTGGGGATGAGATAAAGGTATATAGGTTGTAAAAGTTATTGGATGGGCTCAATCAAGCACCAAGGGCATGGTACAGTTTAATAGATTCATAATTATTGAGCAATGGCTTTAACGAAAGTGGTAGTGAGCTTGATATTTACATTAAGGAAAGTAAAGAAGGTGTATTTATTTATTTTTTGTATGTATATGATCAAATTTTCACCATAAAACTAAATCAATCCATATAAGACTTGAAAACAACCATGAAGGAGTTTGAGATCACTGATTTAGGTTTATTGAAGTACTTTCTTGGGATAGAAGTAAAGAAAATAAATGAAAGCATATTTATATGCCAAGCCAATTACGAAAAGGATATTTAAGATAGGTTTATAATATTGGACAAAAACCCAATATCTATCCCAACTGAGGTAAGTTTAAAATTACATAACGAAGATTATAGTAGAAATGTGGACTGCACATTGTATAAGGGTTTAGTGTAAAGTCTAATTTGTTTAACTACAATTACACCATACATTATTATGCAATCAACCTCATTTCTAGATTCATGGAGATATTGAAATAAACACATTGAGAAGTAGGTAAGAGGATCTTGAGGTATGTGAGTGATATAAGAAGCTATGGAGTTTGTATATATTAATAAATGAATTTCAGTTAGTTGGCTACACAAATAGTGATTGAGATAGTAGTCTTGATGATAGAAGAACACATTGGGTCATGTGATCCATATTGGGTTAGGAGATATTTCTTGGGATTCAAAAAAACAAACTATAGTTTAACTTTCAATGACTAAATTAGAGTATATAGTAGTGAATGTAGAAGCATGCCAAACCATATGGATCAGAAGAATCTTATCATCTTCACATGAAGAGTAGTAAGGAACATAACTAATATTTTATAAAAACATATCCACCATTGCATTGCCAAAGAATCTTGTCTTCCATGGTAGAATTAAACATATTATAATCAAGTATCAAATTATTAGAGAGTTAGTTTAAAAGTGTAATAGAGCTTATAATTTTTAAGTGAGAGTAGCAAATCACTGATATATTCATTAAGCCTTTGAAAAAATATAGTGTTTTGCATTTAAGAGGAAAATTAAGGGTCATATATGCAACAACATTGGCCCTAAATGGTTGTATGTTGGCTCCAGAGACCTATAGTCTAGATCTAGAGTCTCACAGCCTAACTCTAGTGTCCACCAGTCTATCTTTAGAGTCCTATAGGCTAGTTCTAGAGTCCATCAATCTGGTTTGGAGCTCATCAATCTAGCTTTACAGATAAACATAATAGCTATGAACATGCTCAAGATTGATCTAGACATGAGTAGATAGTTAAGAAGAAGTTATAAAGATGTTTTAGGGGTTGAAAAGAGTTCATCAAAATATAGAAAGAAGGAGAAGAATAAAGGGTAATGTTATGATATTTTATTGAGATCTTCACCTACATGTCCTAGATCCAGAGTTCCACCATAGCTATATTTGAACACACCAACCAAATTTAATGCACAAAATTCAAAGTTTTAATTATTTTGTGATTTATTGGAGGTAGGTAGTAAATGGAGGTAGGTATAAGATAAATTAGAGTAATGACAAAAAGGAGAATGATACATAATACAAGAATAGAATGCAAGGAGAAGAAGAGAAAAAATATGTAGCAAGAAAAGATATAGAACAACATCAGACTGTGTGAAAATGGAAGGCATAATAGAAGCAACAGGGTAGTAAGAAGAATGCTTCATGACAATATTTAGAGAATAAAATACATATCTTAATCTAAGGAGAAGAAAAAACAATCAAAACGATAACATATAGTCCAACCAATAGCAAGCAAGAAGATGATAGTTTGTAAGAGTTTTTGTAATTTTTGTAACTGTAAGTATTTATAAGTTGTAATCAGTTTGTAATAGAGTTTTAGAAGCAATATAATATATGAAACTTTGTTTATTTTCCATTGAATCCATCTCTCCTATATTTTAGTTTTTTAAACTTACGATTTTGTATGTTTGTTGCCTCATACAATTGGTTTTAGAATTTGTAAGGAACCAACCAGCTCCACAGTTTTCTAGCTCTGTCGATAGACCAAAGCTGCACCAATAGAATGTTTTCGCAACTAATTTTAGTGGCTACCCCTTTGGCATTAATTTTTTCCAACACAAATAAACACGCTAGACTGCAGTCAAAGGCATATAAACTTTTGATGAATCCAGTCCTACAATTACATACACCTAAATGTTTTTAATATAATGTTAATCCACATTCATAAAAGAGAATAGATGGGTCTTATTGAACATATAAAAATATAGAGTTATTAAATCCACTTAAAACGTGGTCTAATAAAAAAAGTGGGATTAAATTTTTTAAATATGATATATATATTGTGTGTGTATATATATATAAAATTAAAATTTAACATATATCAATTAGCATACATATATTAGATAAATTTACATAAAATATATTGATAGATATCATTTTTGAAGCATTGACAATTGAATATAATATAAGTTTCATGAGAATGATATTTATCGGTATGTGTGCAATATAGAATGATTGTTCAATTTATCCTTTTTTTTAACTCTTCTTTAATTTTTATTTCTCTTGCTTTATTCTACATTTTTGTGTGTGTGTGTGTTTTTTTTTTTTTTTTTTTTTGTGTGTGTGTGTCTATATATATATATGGACACACACACACAAAAAAATAATAATAATAATAATAATTTTTAAAAAAAAAAAAAAAAGAGCAGACTAAAGCAAGAAAAATAAAAATTAAAGAAGAGTTACAAAAAAGGATAAATTCAACAATCATTTTATATTGCACACATACCGATAGATATCATTCTCATGAAACTTATATTATATTGAATTGTCAATGCTTCAAGAATGATATCTATCAATATATTTTATGTAAATTTATCTAATATATGTATGCTAATTGATATATGTTATAAATTTTAATTCAATAAAACTACATACATACATACGTACATGTGTGTGTGTGTGTGTGTTGTGTTGTGTACACACACACACACACATGTTTTATTTTTTTATTTAATCATGTCAGCCTCCAAACAATTAAATTGTTTTATTTCTTATTTTATAATGTTGGCTTTCAAATAATTAAATGCTAACGTTCTTGCATCATTACATCGCCCAGCCACCACCCCCGAATGTCAATGTAGGGACACCTATCGATGTAAAAATAAAGTGTAATAATTTTATTATATAATTTAATAATATAAATATTTTAAAAATTGCAATGGAAAATAAACTACGGTTTCCAGGTTTGAAAGTGTTTCAAGGTTCTGGTGACAGATATTTATGGTTGATTTTCTTTTTCATGTCAACTCTGTCAGAATATTTATCAATAAGAATGCAGATGTAATTCATCCAATTCATTATGTGCATTGTAAATGTATTTATTAAATGGTCTACTATAGCTAATTCTCTGCATCAACTCAAAAGGATGTCGGTATCTTTCTGAGAAATAGCAAAAACTTGCGAGAAAATTTTGAGCTATTTGATACTTGAGAATGGTGATTTATAAGATGGTTTGAAGAGGTTTTGAACATACTGTTTTGGACTTTGTTCTTCTAAAATTAGTTTTGCAATTTGTGCAATATCATCTTCCCATCCTGTTAAAATTATTTGATTCCCTGTGATTCGATACCTGTCATGTGTGTAAGATGGTCATTAGTACATAATAAAATCATTAACTTGAAAGAAAATGAGAGTTCAATGACAAAATATTCAAACATGTCTTTGTTCAAAACAAATCATAGGTTGTAAATAGGAGAGACGGCAATAATAAATTTGAATCACACATTAGTGCTAAAATTGAATGTAATTAACAATCAACAAGATCATAAGTTTTAAGTTTATAATTTGCATGAAACAACTGGAGATAAATATCATATGGTTTGTCTCTATAGTATTAGTATGGAATGGGGAAATTTGTGTCCATCTAGCTATATTGATCAAATTAGGGAAATAATCAATGCCATTTAGAACTCACTTTCAAGCTTCCAGTCTTATTATTCATACAAACATTAATTGAAACCATACTTTAACTCGAAGTTGGCAACATATATGCATTTGAAAGGTAGTAAACATGTTTGAATAATTTTATAAATTTACCTCTATATAGAATAGTAGATGTCAAGACAGTAAATTTATAAATTTATCAATCTTAAATTTTAAAAATAAAATTTTAAAACTAAATAAAAATGAAAGAATTTGATTTTTTTTATTTGATATATTTAAAGGTATCATATATGATTCATAATCGATAACAATCAAGTATTGTAACAACAGAAAACACACTTGCACAATGGATTGAAATTGTAAATTCATGATTTATTAAAAAATAAATAATTTAAATGATTACGGAATTTAATAATAGATTTTAAATATCCATAATATACTAAATTTAAATATTACAATAATAATATATGAGACAAATTGATAAAAATGCTGAACTGATTTGATAACAGAGTTCGGCACAAAGGCCTATGTCTCTGGATCCACTCAAAGTGAGGATTGCTCCATTAAATTATCACAAAATAGCTTTCCAATTTCTTTTGAAGTCTCTCAAATCATCTTTACAGGCTTAACTCTATT
Source organism: Torreya grandis (assembly GCA_037957365.1). Taxonomy (NCBI): domain Eukaryota; kingdom Viridiplantae; phylum Streptophyta; class Pinopsida; order Cupressales; family Taxaceae; genus Torreya; species Torreya grandis. The sequence continues at coordinate 4,024,354 of JARHVA010000549.1, read as the reverse complement.
GAAGAGATACTCTCAAACCAAAATTATATAGCTTGAGGCCTTTAAAAATCTTTGTATAGCTCTATAGCACCCTTTTAGCTCTCAATTTTCAATACAAAATGAACCCCACACCCTTTTGTATATATTCACGGGTCCACAAAAGGTGGGATTGGATGATTATCCATTCCAATTTCAAATAATATTCATAATAATTCCAATACCATTAATTTGTGGGATTTAACATTATCCCCTTTTTTAATAATATTTATATCCACCCTATTTTTATGGGATTTATATTATCCCATTATAATTTTAGATAGAATTTTGATAATACCCCACATATTTAATTTATGGGCTTCCACATAACTATCAAAATATCAATTAATTATAATATGTGAGGAAGGAGCAAATTAATAAGCTAGCATTTAATTACTCCATGTTGCCATGTCATCATTTGACCACAACTTTGACTGGCAATAACTTTTGCATAAGGACTCAGAATTGATCTATTAAAAATATGTTGGACATATTTTAACAATCTCTATGATGTGGTAATGATCAATCTATAATTTAATGACTTCAATTTTAGAGCGTATATGGATCCTCCTGGATCAATCCTCCCCACTAAGAGCTTTTGGACCTCCAAAAGTTGATTTATTGGTAAAGAGATGAGGGTATTTCTCCCTCACTTTTTTGGCTTCAATCTATTTGGCCTTGTCTGGGTGCATCCCTTTGAGACTAACTCAAAAACACTCAAGATCTCCTCTTTGTGAAGTTTGAACCTTCTTGTCAAGAATTGTATCTTCCTTTAATTCTGTTAGATACTCAGGAGCAAAAACATCAACATAAAGAAAGGATACACTCTCATCATGATCTAAAATCATCAGAGTCTCATACAATTTTAGATTTTCCACATTCACAACTAAATAAATCTGCATATAAGATGACAAATCTAACCAAAAAACATTTCTACCAATCTCTTTTGTAATCCAAAAAAGACCATACCAGATTGGTTTCAACTTTTTACCTTCACCTATCAGCCTTTCCTTACTATTGTGAATCCATACCATATCACCTATAACAAATTGGTGATCAACACGATGTTTATCATGTCTTGCTTTATACTTTACCTGACTTTTATCCAACTGATCTCAGACAGTCTGGTGTACCCACTATATCTTTTCAATAAACTTCTTGGCTTTAAAAACATCTTTATGTTCATCAGTAGCTCAATCCTGTCCATAACAAACATCTAGAGGAGATTTTGGCAAATATCCATAACAAACTTCAAAATGAGATTTCATAGTAGAAGAATGAAGTGCATGGTTATAGCATACTGAATATAGCACAAATACTCATCCCACAACTTGGGATATCTACTACAATATCTCCTAAGCAAGTGTACCATTGTGAAGTTCACAACCTCTATCCGACCATCTGTCTGTGGATGAAATGTAGTGCTCTTATTCAACTTAGTGTCCATCAATTCCCATAGTGTTGACCAAAATTTCTCAAAAAATTGAGAATATTGATCAAAAATAATAGAAATGGGCAAACCAAAATGAACCCATACATGCTGAAAGAACAAGTGTGTCATACCTTCCCCTATAATATGCTTAGTGTAAGAGATCAAAACACACATCTTGCTAAATCTATCCACTACCATATACAAGTAATTGTGTTTCTTTCATGACATAGGTAAACCCTCTACAAAATCTATGGAAATACTTTCCCAGGGATGCATAGAAATAGGTAAGGGAGTGTAAAGTCTAGTTCCTTGTTACTAGGTTTGCTTATGTCACAAATAACACACCCCTTGATATATTTGGCAACATTTTCTTGCATACGAGTCTAGTAACAATACATTTTCAAATGTGCAACCATTTTACCTACTCCAAATTGACCATAAATAAGAGAAGTATGTGTTTCCCTAATCATATGCACCCTTTCATTTTGAATAATGCAAATTTTACCTAAATGATATATGAGTCCATTATGCACATGATAGTCTGATTTTTATACCTGTTTACCACTCATTAAATCTTTGTACACATCCTTAAAATCATCATCATCAAAGAACCATGATGTAAACTAATAGATGCAACTACCATAGGAGGCCTAAAAATCATGTCAACAACTTTATTCTGAATACCTCTCTTACACCTAATCACAAGATGAAACTTCTATAGGAAACTTATCCAATGAAAATACCTAGACTGTTGTAGGTTGGCCTATGACTAGAGATACTGGAGGGGCTGATAATATGTATGTATCACTGTCTCCTTGCCTATCAAGTAATGTTTCCATTTCTTAACACTTTGAACCAATACATACAATTCCTTATCATAAGTCAGATAGTTTCTTACCACACCTATGAAGATCTCAGAATGATAGCATATTGGTTTCTTTCCTTGCATCAAAACAACTCCCAAAACATAATCACTTGCATCCATCTCAATCTAAAATGACTGCTACAAATCAGGAAGTACCAAGACAAGAGCAGTACTATTCTTTATCTTCAAAGTGTCTAAGGCCCTTTGTTGCTTGCCTCTCCATTGAAAAACCAATTCTTTACTAGTCAAATAATGTAAGGGTGAAGCAATAACTGAGAAATAAGCAATGAATTTCCTCTAATATTTTATTGCACCAAGAAAACTTCTATCCTTAATTACATTATTGGGTTTAAGCCATTCAACTATAACCTCCACTTTTTTAGGATAAATTTTTAATTTACTATTTCCTATAATATAACCCAAGTAAAACAAAGAGGTCTTGCCGAATTCACATTTAAATAATTTCAAATAATGTTTCTCCCTTCTCAAAGCATCCATGACTTTTCTAATATGAATCACATGATCTTCCAAAGACTAACTAAATATCAAAACATCATCTAAGTAGACTATAAAAAAATCATAAAGGAATGGCCTAAAAATATAATTCATCAATTGCATAAATGTAGCTGGTGCATTGCATAACCTAAAAAGCATGAAAATCCATTCAAACAATCCCTATTTTATTTTAAAAGTAGTTTTCCAAATATCATCATCATTAATCATAACCTGATGATAACCACTTTTCAAGTCTAACTTAGTGAAATAGATAGTATTTCTTAACTGATCTAGCAAATCATCAATACAAGGAAGAGGATAATGATTTTTAATAGTAATTTTATTTAAAGCATGAAAATCAACACACATTCACCATGTGCCATCTTTTTTGGTACCAAAATGATAGGCATTTTAGCATGAGATGTACTAGGATGAATAACACCCTTTTCCAAAAGTTATATTACCTACTTTTTTTATTTTCTCATTTTCCACCACTAATAACCTATACATGCCAATGTTAGGGAGAGGAGAATCTTGTAACAATTGAATTTCATGTTGAACTCCCAATTTAGGGGGTAACCCTTTGGGATCTGGAAACACATCATCATAACTAGAAATTATCTCAGCCAATTCTTTCTTATGTTTAGGATTATAATTTTCCATGGCTTGGGAATATTATTTTTCCTTAGACTTAATCAACATGAGACAATGATTTTTACTTGAATTGACTAGTCTTTTCAATTGCCCTATTGTAACCAAGGAAAGACTCGTCTTAACATGATGTTCTCTGACTATATATTTAATGTCATCCTTAATAAGCAAGTACTTATTCTCCTCCTTATAAAAGATTGATTTTTTATCATAAAGATAAGGGCTTCGTAAAAAATATTGCATATGTCTAGAGGGACTACATCCATATCAACCTCATCCATGAATTTGGATGCGATGACAAATTTCAATCTACAAGTTTTTATTACTTTAATTTTTGCATCATCACATACCCAACCAAGTGAATAGTGTTTCAAATGGGGATTTATTTTTTGGCCTAAATTTTTAACAATCTCTTCAGAAATCAAGTTTGTTTGTGATCCACTATCAAATAGAGTGTCAATCTTAGTATGTTTTTTAACAACCCTAAGTGGAACAACTCATTTCTTTTCTTATCATCATGCACATTTTTCTATTTTATAGAGGATGCAACAATAGATAATTTAGTGCTAGAAATATAAAGAGAAGAGCAATTCTGCATACTCATAGCTATGATCTTAGTTTCATCCCCTGAGTCTGAACCTAGATCCTGAACCATATTATTAATTTTTTATCCTTCTTAAACACATTAAAAGGACTTAACTTAGGATGTAATTTCCAACACTTAGACTCATCATTATTTTTCTTACAATGATTTCAAAATGGCTTACCCTCTTCTTTGTGAACAGTAACAATGAATTTTTGTTTACCCTTTCCAAAACTTTTCCCTTTAAAATGCTTAACATCAAATTGCTTACCTTTAACTTTAGGAAAATATTCTTTTGTTTATTTTCCTCTAGCCTCTAAATGAATGGATTTAACACATGATTCATCTAAATTAGTGGGATTGAGAACAAGAATCATATGTTTCAAGTAACTTTGCAACCTACCTATATACTTAAATAGTGTTTCCTGTGTATAAAGAGGAATATTCAAAAGTAAAACCTTTTTCCTAAATTCCTGTGTATAATCTTGAACACTTTGGCCTTTAGTTTATCTGAAAGATTGTCAATCCATCATGGCTTGTTGCATATATCCTAAAAGATAAAATTGTTTTCTGAGGGCATCAACAAATTCACTCCAAGTGGAAATAGAGTTATATGTATTAATCTCAGTTTCTTTCAACTTACTCTCCCACTAGATGAGAGTTGTGTCTCCCATTTGAAGAGTAGCAAGGTGAATTTTAGATTCATCATCTACAATCTTCCGTACCTTGCAATATACTTCAGTTTGCTTTATCTAGTTATCCATCTTTTTTGCATCAATCTCACCATTAAACTTCGATAATTCAAACTTAATATCTAGCTTTAATGAAGGGAGAGATTCAACGGATTTTTTGTTTTTACCATTATTCGAAGACGAGGAAGGTTTCTCATAATTTTTACCACCTTCATCGTGTTCCATTTTTCTTCGTCTTTCACGATAAAACTCATTGACCATATCCTTCATTTTCAAGAAGACCTGTCGAAAAGCGTGTTCGAACTCGAAGTCATCTCTCATTTTTTAGTACGTCTTGATCCAACCTCTGAATTATACTAAACCAATTCTCTTTCACCTCATTGAGATCTCGACCTTGTCAACATACACTAGCAATCCACATAGTTAAATATAAATTTCGCTCTAATACTAAAAATCTGATCTATAATTGATAACAATCAAATATTGTAACAACAAAAAGCACACTTGAATAACGGATTGAAATCTTAAATTCATGATTTAATAAAAAAATTGATATTTTACATGATTACAAAATTTAAAAATAGATTTTAAATATCCATAATATACTAAATTTAAAGAGTGCAATAATAATAATACATGAGACAAATTGACATAAATACCAAACCGATTTGATAATGGAGTTTGGTACAATGGCCTACATCTCCGAATCCACTCAAAGTGAGGATCGCTCTATTAGAATATCGCAAAATAGCTTTACAATTTCTTTAGAAGTCTCTCAAATCATCTTTACGGGCTTAACTCTATCAAATAGATACTCTCAAACCAAAATTATATAGCTTGAGGCCTTTAAAAATCTCTCTATGGCTCTCTACCACCCTTTTAGTACTCAGTCTTCAAATACATTCAAAACTTGATTACAAAATGAACCCCTCACCCTTTTATATAGGTTCACGGGTCCACAAAAGGTGGGCTTGGATGATTATCTTTTTCAATTTCAAATAATATTCATAATTATTCCAAGACAATTACTTGTGGGATTTAACATTATCCCTATTTTTAATAATATTTATCTCCACCCTTTTTTATAAGATTTATATTATCCCATTATAATTTTATATGGAATTTTGATAATATCTCACATATTTAATTTTTGGCTTCCACATAATTATCAAAATACAAATTAATTATAATATGTGAGGAAGGAGTGAATTAATAAGCTAGCATTTAATTGGTTCATGTTGCCATGTCATCATTTGATCACAACTTTGACTAGGTATAACTTTTGCATACAAACTTGAAATTGGTCCATTCAAAATGCATCAGAAAGCTCTTGACGAGCTCTATGATGTGGTAATGATCAATCTACAATTTGAAGACTTAATTTTTGGAGCGTATATAAATCCTCCTAGATCAATATAGTATCATCCTTTATTAGCTGGACAACCACTCTTTCGATAATGAAAGAATTCTTACGTAAACACTCAATTTTTATTTTCATATTACAAAATATTTTATATAAAAAAAATAGATTAATTCTTATATAAAGAAATATTAAAATCTATCTACCAACTTGACCCAAATTACATATGCAATTTTGTGCAAACTACATATACATTCTATACAACCATGGAGTTTCTTTTATTATAATCCAACTAAAATTTAAAAAAAATGAAGTTTTAAAAATTAAAGTATTTATTTCCAAATCAGAATGTATACAAAATAAAAAATCTCTACAACAAGATTCATGCATTCTACGCTGCCTTTTTTTTTCCATTCAAATTTTCAAGCTAAACTATATATATATAGTGATTCAAAACTTCTAAATCAGAGTTATGAGGGATTGTGTGCCACCTCTTTTCATACTTCGAGGATTGGGAAGAATTTTCACTATATTTATTTTTTAACAAATGTTGGGGAATATACATTCGCATAACTTTAAAGACGTCTCGGGCAATGTTCCTTTTAGTTTTTTGTGAGGCGTCATTTTAAAGACGTTATGAGATTCCTAAATATTAATATTTATTTTTATTATAATTTTTTTAAATATTTATTTATTATTTAAATAATTAAATATTATTATAAATATTTTAAATTTATATATTTAAAATTAATTTTATATAGTTGATTAAATAATTTTTTTTTTAGATTTTTTTTTTAATTGGTAGTGTATGTTTTTAATCTAGTGATAATATTACTTTAAGTTTGAAACTTTTTTATAAGAATTAAAAAATATAAATATTAAATATATTCAAAATTTTATCATATATTAAAAATATCATAATTTTTTGATTATTTATTTGAAATAAAGAAATGTTTTAATATAGTAAACAAATAAAAATAAAATTTAAGATTTAGTTATTGATATTAATATTGATATCTTAATTGTATTATGTTTTTATTAATTTAACTCTATTTCTTATGATTTAATTTAATAATTAATCATATTTTATAATAATTTTATTTAGAAATTTATATATATTATTAATTTTTTTTAAAAAAAATTAAATTTCAATCTATTTAAATTTCTTTAGATTGTTTATTTTAATTTATGTGTCTATTTTTAATGTTTGTTTATATAAAAAAGAACCGTTCTAATATTTTAAATTTATAAATAAATATATTTTAAATAAAAATTTATAAAATCATATCACAAAAATATTATATATTCAAAATAACATATATTTATTTTAAATAAATAAACAAATAACTTAATTTTAATTTATGATGTTATTAATTTAATAACATCATTAATCAAACTCATAAATTTTAACTAGTTTTAAAAAAAAATACATCGATCAAATTAATTTAAACCAAATAAAAATTAAATCAATAATCATAATTATAATATAAGAATGCTAAATTAAATTTTCATCCATTGAGATGTAAATTTTTTTGAATATATTAAAAATTAGTTTAAATTGAATTTATATTTTTTTAATAAAATAATTTTTATTTATTTATTATTTTAAAAAAATAAATTATATATATCAATTATGCTTAAATTTTATGATATATTAAAAATTAGATCATTAAAATATATATATATATATTTTTAATAAAATAAATTTTTTTAACTCATTTATTACTTTAAAAAAATTCAATTATTAATATCCCAATACCAACCATGTTAAGACATCTGAAATTAGAAGACGGCCAACTCCCAAACAAGCGAATTATACCATCTCTCCATAATCAATATCTATTTGAATTTAAGTGCAATATAAATAACGCTTGTCATTTGTATTTATTGTTTTGTTTTTGTGGACATTTAGAGTGAATAATATCACATCAATACAAGAGTTGTTACATACCCAGATCTGGCGCAGGCCTCGAAGGATCTGATCGCTTGGCAAAGATTTTTGTCTGACATCTCTGCTATCCGTTCGGCAAGAGATGTAGTCAAATTTATCCCTTCTTTCATTGCAATCTGCTCAAGTACTTGTATTATCTGCAACAAGGAGCCATTTTTTTATTATTTTTGAAATGAAAACAATTAAAAGCTTATAAGACAGCTTTTATTCATACACAGTTATTTGAAGAGAATAGTTCGCTTATCACGTGCATTACTAATTTAAATATGTACACTTCAAAAGAGAACAAAGTATCCATTGATTAACACATTGTAGTACCTGTTCGTTTTTTGGAGGCTCAACCTCAACGAGTTTGCAAAGAGAAGTTATGGATTCAAGCTTGTTGGCATTAGAGCAACAGAAAATAAGTTTGCACGAATCTTCGTACCGTTCCATCAGCCAGCGGATATAATGTTGAGCATCACTGGAAAGCTTGTCTGCATCGGTCAGCACTATAACTGCATGCCACACTCATGAGCATTTGCAATTCATGAAATAAAATAGACCATATGAAACATGTATTTTTGATCAATATAAAATTAGTTTAATTACAATTCAATCGTATATTTCTATAATCTTAATTAGAACTCAATCATTATGTCACAATTCTTACCCATTTAAAATAAACCTAACTACAAGTCAATCATAATAAAATGCACAAACAGTTAATTTATAGAATGTAACAGGTATTTGGTTTATATCAATCCAGATCTACATATTTAAACTATTAATACTCATGTTGTATGGTTACAACACATATGTACCGACAGGTTTAGTGGGACAAGATGTTTAGAAGCAATATATACTTTTAGTATACAACCTTTATAGTCTACCGTATTTTCTGAGGAATTGTGTTTAAGCCTAGCACTGTGCACTTCTTTCATTAGAAACTCAACCACGTTCATCTCATAGCCTCCCAAACTGCTGACGTTGATTTCTACGTGGGTTGTTGTTGCCTTTAGCGGCACAACAATTTTTTTCACTAAACTGTCCTGAAACACACCAGAAAAATAAATACCCACCATGAAAAAATCAGCAGAAGCTTTAAAATACCATCTGAAATAAGAAAAAGTATACATGCTTACAGAAAACAGAAGTTGATAGAAAATAATATCAGCTAAGCTTCTTCTCCATAAAAAAATTTCCCCATAAAATCACCAAATTCCCATATAAATGAACCATATGTTTTATCCAATCTGGTACAATCTATTCCATCTTTCCCTAAAAATTACCTTCAACTGGATTGCCATTTTAATTTTTCTAATCTGCAAAACCAAGGCAAATATATTGTAAGATAAAAATCTGCAGCAGAAATAATCTTACAATCATTGAAAGTATATAGAACACTAGTTTCAGATATTCGAATTACAATACTTGATCATCATCGATTTGAAATATTTCTCGGATCATAGCTCTAACAAGGGAAATTTTTCCTGCACCAGGAGGACCTTCAAAAATCATGTGGGGACAACGCCTCAGGCAAACCTGTATCACAACATAAAATAAACCTTATAGCTGTGAATACAATGTTTTTATAGCGAGTTGAGAATATGTTATACCGCCATAGAAAATACTTCGTGTGTATAGCATATTTCTACTCATGGCCGTGGATTGGCAAAGGTTGAGCTTTCTTTCAAGGTTTAGTATAACATTTAAATTAAAAAGTTTTAAAAAAAAATTAATTTACTATTTATTTATATAATTTTATGTATATATAAAGTTATTGAATATTAATTTTTATTATTTATTTATTTTTTAAGGCGTTGATGGCGGTTGATATTACACCAGTTTAACCTAATCGTTACTGATATGTTTATAGATAGTTGAGTAAAGAATGTTCCTGAGGAAAACGTATTTCTTTATACCAAACACAACTTAAATTTAATGAACCATTGCTTTTATGTAAGATTTGACATTGAGCTATCACCTGCCACCCGAAAAAGACAAAATATATAATGGAAAACAGGCCTATAGAAATTAAAAGTGTTTATTAGAAATAAGTTTCTAGAGGGTTTAAAGTATGAACATATGGCTGAGTATTTACGGGAAATGATTAATTTTATTTCCCTGTTGCTCAATCAACTAATGAATAATTATGTTATGTAAAAGTTGTTATGTATCAGTTATTTATATTATTGATTAGTTTCTGTCTGGTTTTTTATTTTTTAATTATAATATTTTAAAAATAATTTATTAGTTTTTTTAAATGAAGGATTATGGACAATGATTTGAAATATAAAAAATAAATGAAAATAAAATTAATCCAAAATGATTTAATTGATTTGTAGGAATTATAAAAATAAACAATCTTTAATATTTTAATTTTCATTCAATTAATAAAAAGGAACTTTAAAAAATATATTATTTTAACACTAAAAAAAATTTAATATTAAAATATTAAATAAATGTTATTTAAGAATATTTATTTTCCTATTATTTTAATGTAAGAGAAAATGTTCTTCATTTTATAATTATTAAAATGAAATTAAAATTACTTTTTCTAAATTTTAAAATTATTACATTTAAATGTGTTTTCAGAGAGCGCTTATTTATTATTAAGCATTTTTCTATATTTACTAATGTGTTATTATTAATCAAAAAGGTCTTGTTTTCTGAGGCTTTTTTCTTCGCAGTTAGAGAGGGGTTCCATGTTGGGGGCTACAATTTCTATAATTTTGGGTATTATAGTCTTATGTATTATGAAAATTAAAAGAAATTTCTTATAAAATATCTGCACCTTAAAATAAGGAACAACTATTCTTTAAGAAGAAGTTTTGGAAGGGTGAGAAGCAACAGAAAGCTGAAAATTGGAATTTAAAAAAAAAGAAAAGAAAAAGATATTCCTAATTTTTTTAAACATATATTACATAAATTTTAAAAATACATGGAAATATTCATCAAGAAAAACTCCCCTATAATTTTTCCACAACACCCCTTTAAAACAATTAACTATCCCCTAACATGGGTGTCAGAATATAGAGAGCATAAAAATCAAGAACTCAAACAAATAAATAAGAACTGAACAATTGCTACAGCAATTTCTTGAAAGAAAGAGATTTTATTAATCTTCAATTTTCCTTGCTTACAATGATGCGCCCAAGCGTCTTTAAATAGATTTGAATCCATACAATAATTAGAAAAAATAAACTCAAGACAAACTCAAGACTAAAATTAGTCTTTACATGCAAACTAACTCTCTAACTAACTGTTTGCTAACTAACTGATGACTCAACTATCAGTTTACTAACTGATTGTTCACAACTGCAGCTTAAGTGCTTGCATGACAAAAGGATGGAGGTGGGAGAAATTATCTCCAATTAATATTGAATTTCTAACACTCCCCCTTAATTTCTACCACTTACAATTTAGCATTTACAATGCCTAAATTTTGTCTCAAATAATCAAAGGTCTCTTTTGGTAATGCCTTTGTAAATATATCTACCAATTGATCTTCAGATCTACAGAAGTCCAGATGGATTTCTCCATTGTTCACTAATTCTCTGATAAAGTGAAATCTTGTATCAATGTGTTTGCTCCTCTTGTGAAACACATGATTTTTTGATAAAGCAATTGCTAATTTGTTATCACAGAAGATTGGTGTTGACTCCTTCTGTGCCTGTAATAAATCTTTCAATATTTTTCTCATCCATGTTGCTTGACATGTAGCTGATGTGGCTGCAACATACTCTACTTCAGCTGATGAAAGTGTCACTATAGGTTGCTTTATGGATGCCCATGTGACCACACCTGTGCCTAAAAGAAAGGCATATCCAGAAGTACTCTTCCTATCATCAATGCTACCTGCAAGATCACTATCTCTAAAACTAATCAAACTAAAATCGTTAGTTGTGGAATATAAAATTCCATAATCTATAGTTCCTGCCACATATCTCAATATCCATTTTCCAACTTGCCAATGTGAGTCTTTTGGTGACTCCATAAATCTTGAGACTAAACTAACCCCATAACTGATATCTGGTCTAGTAGCTGTAAGATACGTCAAACTACCAACTAGTCTTTTGAATATTGTGGAATCAACATTAGACCCTTGGTCTTCTTTGCTAAGTTTAGTCCCTGTAACAACTGGTGTAGGTGTTGGTTTACAATGCAAAATCCTAAATCTCTTTAACACATCATTTGCATATTTTTTTTGACAGATAAAAATTCTTTTCTCTGATTGTACAACTTCTATTCCCAAAAAATACTTCATTAATCCCAAATCTGTCATTTCAAACTCTTTCTTTATTGCTGATTTAAAAGTGTCTACAGACAAATTTCCAATAAAAATTAAATCATCAACATATAAACACACAATCAAAATCTGACCTTCTTTGTTGATTTTTGTGTACAAAGTAGACTCACTATCACTTCTGCTAAATCCATTGTTTAACATATAAGAATCAATCTTGCTATACCATGCTCTTGGTGCTTGCTTGAGACCATAAAGAGCCTTCTTCAATCTGTAAACTTTTTCTTCATGTCCTTCCACTTCATAACCTATGGGCTGTTTCACATATACTTCTTCATCTAGAAATCCATTCAAGAAAGCTGATTTTACATCCATTTGATATACATACCAATTGTTTTGAGTTGTTATTGATAATACCATTCTTACAGTATCCAATCTAGCAACTGGTGCAAATGTTTCATTATATTCAACTCCATGTTCTTGTGCAAAACCTTTTGCTACTAACCTTGCCTTGTGTTTTTCAACATTTCCATCTACATCAAATTTAGTCTTATAAACCCATTTGACTCCAATACAATCTTTACATTCAGGTAAATCTATTAGATCCCATGTCTGATTTCTTTCAATAGCATTCAACTCTTCATCCATTGCTTTTAGCCAATGTTCCTCATTAACTGCTTCTTCATAATACATAGGGTCATGAGTGAAAAGAGCAAAATTTAAAACCAAATCTAATTTCTCTTCTTCTTAATTATAAATCTCATTCAAACTTCTCATTTTCTTACCTTTAATTCTTGATCTTAAGGTAGCAAGAGTTGGATCTAATTCATCACTTACTTGTGAATTTGGAGTAGGGTGACCTACATGACTAAATTCACCTTGTTCAAACCTCTTAGATGTTCTTATTGGAGTACTTGTGCCTGCTTGTGGAGACGATTGTCCACCTTGCAAATTTTGTTCTTCAGAAACTTCTTCATCCTATGGAATTGGTCCCCCAACTGTGATGGTGATACCATCCCATGCTTCTTCTTCCTTAAATTCAACATCTCTACTAATAATCACTTGTTTTGTAATTGGGTTATATAGATTATAAGCTTTTGACTCTTCACTATAGCTAATAAAAATGCATTTCTCACCTCTATCATCAAGTTTCTTTCTCAATTTAGATGGTATAAGAGAATATGCTGCACAACCAAAAATTTTGAAATGATATACACTATATTTCTTACCACTCCCTGCTTCTTGTGGAATTCGATCTCTGACACTCTTTGTTGGGCTTCTGTTCAGAATATACACTGCACATGCTACTGCTTCTACCCAATATTCATTTGACAAGTGTTTGGCTTTCAACATGGTTCTTTCCATCTCCATGATTGTTCTATTCTTTCTTTTTGCTACACCATTCTGGTATGGTGTGTACCTTGTAGTCAATTGCCTTTTGATTCCATGATACCTGCAAAAATCTTGAAATGCATTAGACATATATTCACCTCCTCTATTTGATCTCAGTACCTTGATATAACGGCCACTCTGCTTTTCAACCCTTGCTTTGAATTCTTTAAACTTTCCAAAGGCTTCAGACTTATTTTTGAGAAAGTAGATCCATATCTTTCTGCTAAAGTAATCAATGAAGGTTAAAAAATAAGTACTACCTCCAAATGATGTAGTTTGCATTGGTCCACATAAATCACTATGGACTAACTCCAATATTACCTTAGCTCTATATGAGCCTCCTACTGGAAAATTCTCTCTATGTTGTTTTGCCAGAATACAACTGTCACATGACCTTTCTGGCTTTTCTATTGGTGGTAAACCCTTCACCATATTTTTCTTTTGTAATAAATTTAAACCTCCAAAATGTAAGTGTCTATACCTTAAGTACCATAGCCATGATTGGTCTAGCTGCATGGATTTGAAGTGTGCTTCCTCTTTTCCTTGGATGCACTGAATATGAAGTGGGAACATCCAATTCTTTGTCATCTCCACTTTTCCTATCAACCTGTCACTTGGACACTTGTCTAATATTTTGCAAACATTATCCATAAAGGATACTCTGTAACCTTTCTGCACTAACTGACCAACACTCAAAAGATTATGTTTTAGTCTAGGTACAAAATAAATATCAAGTATAAACCTAATTTCACCATTCTTGGCCAAAACATTTATGACACCTTTACCCATGACATCTACTGTGATATCATTTCCTAATCTCACTTCTGATTTTACAGAATCATCAAGACTAGCAAAAAATTCTTTATTCCCTGTCATATGATTACTGCATCCACTGTCTAAAAACCAAATATCTTTAGCTTTTTCTTAACATTACAAGTAAGAAACATGCTTCCAGGGATAGAACTAGATTCACCTGGATTAGAACTAGATTCACATGTGTAATTAGCATTTTGCTTGTACACATATCCTTGTTTACTTCTGCAGTCACTTGCATAATGACCATATTTCTTGCAGTAATAACATTGAACATTAGATTTATCAAACCTTTGTGAACCTTGCTGAAAGTGGTTGTTACCACGTCCTCTACTGATGTAGTTTTGATTACTATTCTCACTTTCATCTGCATTGTTCTTTCCATATCAGCGTTTGCCTCTTCCTCTAAAGCTTGACCTGTCTCTTCCTCTTCCTCTGCCAATTGATACCTGTGACTTGAAGGCATTCTCAAGAGAAGTATTATTCCTATTCATTCTGGATTCATGTGTTAACAAAGAACCCATTAATTCATCTACAGATAATTGTTCCAAATCCTTAGTTTCCTCAATAGCTACAACTATAGCATCAAATTTACTAGGTAGACCCCTGATTACTTTTTCTATAATCTTCTGATCCGTGATAGATTCTCCATTAAATCTAATTTGATTCACTATATTCAAAACTTGACCCATAAACTGGTCTATATATTCTGATTCATTCATTTGCAAATTTTCAAAAGTTCTCCTAAGAGATTGCAATTTAGCAATTTTTACCTTTGTATTACCTTTATAGGTATTCTCTAAGATTTTCCATGCCTATCTGGATCTTGTTGCTGCTGCTACTCTAGAAAAAATTGATTCATCCAATCCCTAATGTATTATAAATAAAGCTTTTGCATCTTTCTTTCTATTCTCCTTAAGCTGGTCCTTTTGTGCTTGATTTAATGCCAGATGGGCTGCCTCGTCCTGTGGTTCTACAAAACCACTTTCTACCAAATCTCATACATATTGTGAGCAAAATAAAGTTCTCATCTTAATTGCCCAAAAATCGTAATTTTTACCATCGAAAACGAGAATTTGAGGCTGTGAAATACTATTGTTCGCTGCCATTTCTCACACTATAATGGCTTTCTGGTCGTTGTTTCTGAAACACAGTCACCAAAGACGGTAAAACTGCTGATGGCAGTAAAAAATACTGTCGACGTCGGGAAGACTGTCGACGGCAGTAACTAATACTGCCAACGTCAGTTAAACTACCAACATCAGTAACTAATACTGTCGACGTCGGTTAAACTGCGGACGGCAGTAACTAATACTACCGACATCGGTTATATACTGCCGATGTTGGTCTTGGATTCCGCTGATGTCAGTCTCTGAACTCCCTGTCGGCTCTTCCTTCACTCTCTGACTGCGACTGTTGCGCGCTTCTACAATCTCCGCTTCTCCTTGTCCTTTTGTTGCACAAATCCTTACCAAGCTCTGATATGAATTTATCAGAATATAGAGAGCATAAAAAAAAAGAACTCAAACAAATAAATAAGAACTAAACAATTGCTATAGCAATTTCTTGAAAGAAAGAGATTTTATTAATCTTCAATTTTCCTTCCTTACAATGATGCGCCCAAGCGTCTTTAAATAGATTTGAATCCATACAATAATTAGAAAAAATAAACTCAAGACAAACTCAAGACTAAAATTAGTCTTTACATGCAAACTAACTCTCTAACTGACTGTTTGGTAACTAACTGATGACTCAACTATCAGTTTACTAACTGATTGTTCACAACTGCAGCTTAAGTGCTTGCATGACAAAAAGATGAAGGTGGGAGAAATTATCTCCAATTAATATTGAATTTCTAACAATGGGACCATACTCTTATAAGTCAAAGAAGCCCGTACAACCTAGATACTGCCAATATGTGCATGCGACTATTCCTTTCCGACTGTAGTTTCATGTGGTTGCAGCAGTGTGGTTTGTTTGTTACAAAAACAAACATGCTTAAAATAACGTGTTAATGCCATATCATGATCATTAATATAATTCGATCAGATCGACAGAAAAACACTCCTCAATTAGTGGAGGACGAGGAGGAATCAATAAAATCTAAATAATCTAAATTCATATTTGTTACACATCCTTTGTAATACAATTTTACACCAACTCCGAATAAATCTTTCTTCTTTTGACAGACCGTACGAAGATTCAATCCTGAGGAGGTATATGGCAAACAGATATCCCAACTAAACCGGCAATTAATTTCTAGGCCCAATTTGATCGACGTTTTATCTAGCACGTGGCTAAGAGTCTGTTCCAGCCAATTTATGAGTAAAAGCTCTCTTCTAGACCCGCGAGCACTAGATCGACACCATGTGTGTATTATCTTGCCAAAGATCAAAAGCGATTCTCTTTCATTTGGGAATCTTTCAGCTATATCAATGAGACACATGTTACTCATTTAACTGTGATAAAATTATATGGGCATGAGTAGCCTTCGAAAAAATTCAGAGAGTAAATGTGAGTTGCAAAAATTAAATCTCATTCTTAAGACGGAGATTAATATCTCGATTTTAGTTAATCATCTTATACAATTTATAGTTTTCGATTAGATGTCACACTTGTAGATACAATTTTTATATGAAGATTTGATAATTTTTAATATAAAAAAATAGGATGATGCCCAACACATACGATGAGTTAAAATTGATGCTTTTGAATATCAAGTTGGAAACAATTCTCTAAATTTATAAAGCTTGATATAACTTGAAGCTATATATCTATTTTATAAAATCTAATTAATAATCAATTTAAATTTGTGGAATTATTTCCAAATTAAAGTTATTTTTTATATCCAATATTAAGCACTAACATAATTAAACAAACTGTTCTTTTTTTTAATTCAATATCAAACACTATGTTAGTTAATTTGTAGTTTATAATATAATTTATCATTACGCTAAATAGTATTAAACTAACATTTGGTTTGTTAGTTTCTATTAAAATAGGATTATAAGAAACATTTTTTATTTATTTAATGTATTGGGAAAAGGTAAATTCACTAAATAAAATGACCATTTACAATGATTTTTCTTTTAGTTACATAATATATTTGTTGCCAATGACCTCTGTCTAAAATTATCTTTATTTTTATTTATTTCAATTCCCTAATCAGAATATAATGGTATGGATTAACCACTCCACGATCCTTGATTGTGTAAGAAAAGTTGAAAAATACTATCCTCGATATATCTCTTTCATTTATTTTACAAATCAATTATAATATAGATGTTTCAAATATGATATTATATACAAAATTTATCTAAAACATATATGTTAATTTTATATTCTAAATATTGAAAACTAATGGGTTGGGATGAACTTAATACATATATGAATATATTTTGTAAAAGATATAAAATTATACAATTTAAATTTAACTTTATAAATAAAATATAGATTAACACTCTTGTAAATGGCATGTGATAAATAATAGGGTTGCGTTTGATTAAAAAAAAAAAAAAAAAAAAAACCCTTACCGTAGGAGTATTTGTGGAGAAATAATGCCTTCGGAAGACTGTCCAAGGCTTTTGAAAGCATTTGAAGTTGTCAAACATTTTCTAAGATGTGTTGGAGACAATTTTTGCATTGGTCTTTCTCTCAATAATCATGATCAACATCAATGTTTTTTTAGTCCAATGTTTTCTATTTATTTAGAAAAAGGAATTTATAATATTAAGGATTCTACTTTTTCATGTGAATGGATTCCATTACATTTTTTAAAGGATAAATATAAGATGTTCATTTCAAATTTAACTTATATTTTACGTATTTAAGAATTGATGCTTGATGTCATACTTCATAATATGGGTTTGCAATTTCCATGTGTTTGGTAGAAGCAGTAGAGGTGAAATTGTGACACTCAATTTTATAAGTTCAAGTTCCATGTCTCATTTATACATTTATGAGTCCATTGTCATAAGTTTTGGAAAAAAATTGGGCTTTGGAATTTAAATTCTTCACCCAAAACTTAAATCACTAGACTCGACAACATTTATGATTTTAATCTCGAGCCCAAGCTTGCGTAACTTGTTTAGAGTCTAGTTTACTAAGGCATTTCTCTTCAGTAGAATATTTTTAACATTAGGATTCCTTAACCCAAGTATCCAACTTGCTCAAGAACCGTGTCTTTCAAACACTTCCTCTAAACTTGCCTAAAAGCTCAATCTACTTCACATTGGATTCAAAACATTTTCTAACATTTACATCAATAGCCATTCTTTTGGTGTATAGTATTCTTTGGGGATAATGTGCAATGGCTAACTTATATCTCTTCTCTTTGGAACTTATTCAAAGATATAATTTTATTTCAGCTATGGAAGTTTATAAACATAGTTGTGTTTCATAATTAAGAGTCATCTTCTAGGTTACTTATTAATGACATGATAAATTTTATCTTTTTGACTCTTATGTAGATTCAATTAAAAGACGAGATGGTGGTGCTTAAAATTTATCACTTACAAGAGTTTCTTAACCAATATGGATGATACTTGCATTACGAGCCACATCTTCGTAGACCACACAACTCATGGTTGTCCTCCTATGGCATCCTGGTGCCAACAAAGTCACTCTCACAACTATAATTGCTTATCCACTCCTCCTCCTGACTAGGGTGTTTAAGTCCATCTCTGCCTCTTAAAAATTTTGCTACTGGCTCATCATAATGGAGCTCACCTTAAGGGATGTGCCCCAAATCATAAATTTGTTTAGTTTCCCTCTAGTTGGGACATCAGTCTTTTTTTGTCCCTTTTAGATATCACTCAAGATGGTTCGGTTGTGCCCAATCCTCTTTCAACTGAGCCTTCCTCTTCAAGCACCTACTGTCCCAAAAATAATCCACATTTTCCTTATAAGGTTGCAAATTGTGCTTAAATTAATGTATTTTATCTTTTTAAGTTAATTTTTTAAATTCTAGATTCCATGCTTTGTCGATATTTTTTATATATGGCCCATAAATTCTAACCAACCAATATTATTGTAACTAAGGTGCTACAATTTTTAAATGTCAAGACATTACCTTAGAGTCAAATCATGCATATATATATTAAAATGATATAAAATATTGAAAATAAAATTTATAAACAATTGAAATAAAAAATTAGTAAATATTACACACTCTCAATTCCTTAAAAGGAACCATGAAGCATTAATAGAGCACTTATTTTGGTAAATAAACACATGAAAGAGTTGTATTGTAGGTTTTGGGTTATGAAAGCAAAAGGGTATATTAAAGTTAAATGATAGTTTAAATTACAAAATCTAATAATATGTATACCAGGGTTTTGTAGTTATACATTGAAGAGTCTTTAGGAATCTTTGTCACACTATCGATCATTGTGGATCTAGGTAGGATTTTACTTTTATTTGCATTTATTGCTGATTTTGATTGGTGATTCGCCATTTTGGAGGTAGGGGTACCCTATTTTGAATGACCTCTACCTCTCTCTTTTTATTCATGAATGTAGATAAAGTTGGAGCAAGTGAGCATAGCCATGGCCCTGAAACAAGTGAGGAAATTCATCCTAAAAGTCTTCTATGAGGTAGTGTTGATTCTAACTATCCATTACCTGATCTTGTTTTGGATACGCCTGAATTTGATAAAGCCTATCACTTTTTTTAAAATTTTAATTTAATTTATTATTTTTTGGGTCAATTCCACCGTGTGAGCCTTCTGAAGTAATGGGTCCATAGCCATTGGCAAGGCCATGGTGTGAAATTGGAAGGAGTCCAAAATTTTACCAAGGGTTTTTTTGTTTCACTTTTCAAAGCTGGAACACTAAAAAGCCATTGTTAACCATGGTGCTTGTTTATATTCAACACTATGTTTGTCTTTTCTCACTAGACTTAGGACCTTCAAGCCTCAGAGCAAACAAAGCTAAAAATCCCCATTCGGATCTAATTTCCTAGCTTATTTATCCCATTATGGGGTTTTATTAACTAGTTCATTAAACCCATATAACACTTCATATGCCATGAGCAAACCAAGTTCTTTATGGATCGTCCCCAAAATAATGTTTGTGCTTAAGTGGATTTATCTAGATACTTGAAATATTCTATTGATATACAAATTGTCACTAATTATTTTTTTTAGTGTATTTTGTATATCAATCTCTAGAATAATTAATTTCAGTGTTGGTCCTTAGACCATATCATCTTGAAATGTCCTCTTATGGTGTGCACACCCCCTACTTCTGAGGAAAGGGGTGGCTCTCAAGTCAAACCACATAATTCCAATAATGATGTTTGGACCACCATCACCACCATAAAAAACAATAACTATTTAAAAGGTGGCAGCAGGCCACAAGCTTCTTCTTAAAGACCTATTGGGAATAATCATGCCTCAACTTCTATTGGCAAAATTGTTTTGCCTAATAAATTTTCTCCTCCACTTGTGCACAATCCAAAATTAGTGAATTCTCTAGTTAAGGTGTCATCCTCACCACCACCATTATAACCCTTTCCTAGAGTGAATATTCCAGAAGAAGAATGAAATTTGGTCACCCTAGAATGTAAATCAATGTTCTAGTGCTCCCGTAGTCCCTCTCCATCTCTTGAGGAGGAGGAATATATGTCTCATAAGATACAACCATTTAAAAATAATTATTATATGCCCAAAAAACTTATGTTTAATCAGTTTGCTATGCTTGAAGATATCACATAGGAGAATAGCATGCACCTTAATAGTTCCCAATGATTATTTACTCTTAGAATGTTCGAGGCCTTACTGATCTTCTATGTAAGTATTTAGACATGACTGATTATCAACTTTTTAGTAGTAATAAAATTCTCTACTTTCAAGAGCTTAAGATTTATGGCTTCTTAATGTAGAATGTAATATGAATAATTTGGCTAGGGGACATATGTCAAGCTACTGGGAATGAAGCTAGACATGGTTGGGCCCTCACTTTTTATAGCTCTAGAGATTTTTCAAAATATAATTTCCTTGGGATTAGACCCCACCCACTAGGTGATGTTCAACTTTTTTCACTTTAATAACCATATCATTGGACTAGTTAACTTGTACACCTCTAATGATGTTGTGGAATGGGATGCTCTATGGTGGTGGCTAACCAATTCACTTCCTGATGCATATTGGATATTCTATGGTGATTTCAACATGGTGGAATTGGTTGAGGATAAAGAAAGACACATTTTAATGTGGTGCTATGCTAGTGAGCATGAACCCTGGTTTTATATGCACAACAAACTTAGGGTGTTTGATCCCTATCATCACCAGAGGAAAAACTCATCCACCCATTGGTTCACCTAGTCCAATTTTTTACAGGGAGAAGATACAGTGCTTTAGTGGCTTAATCAATCCTTGCTAGCTAAATAATATATTTTATATTTTAACCCAGTATATGAAAGGTTAGTATCGGTCATCCCTAATAATTTTTTATTAGATCACCACCCTATCTAATTTAATATTATGTGGACCATGCCTCAAGTAAAACCTAATTCTACTCAATTTTATCTCAATACTGCTCACCTGAAACATGAAATAAGAGTGGGACACATAATCAAAATTTGGAACTTCATTCCCTAAAAAGATAGGGATACTATTTGGATCTAATGGTGGTCAAATGTTCTTTCTCACACTTATACCTTTATTTGAATCTATGGAAAATAAGTGGCCTCTTTCAGACAGTGTCTGCATCATGCTACAAATCATGAATATCTCTAGGCTTCACAAGAACTGGAGCTATCACCTTTCAATGTTCACCTTCAAAATCAAGTGGCACATTGGAGACACAAGATCCAAGTTTAGGAGGTGCATAAGGCTAGAGGATCTCAACTGATAGCTAGTATACATTATTTGAAAATAATAGACAAAGTCTCTAAAGTAGTTTTTATGCTTCTCTACTTTAGGAGAGCTGATGATAGAACTGAAATTGTCAAGGAAGGAAATGCTAATCTTACCAAACTTCCTAACATTTTAAAATCTTTTGTTCATCATTACCATGGTGTATTCTTCGCACAAATATCCTCTCTAGAATGGGAGGCATCTTTCCATCAATGCCTCTAGGTGGTACCCTACAAAGTTTTCAATTTAAAAATAATATACCATGATAAACCCTCTTAGCAATATCTATGAGGCTTTTAAGCAGATGGTAGTAGAAAAATCTCTAGGAATTGATAGTTTCTTGTGTGTTATACCAAACCCTTTGGAATACTATTGGTTCTAATTTTCATCGAGTCTATTCTGAAGATTTTTAATCAATTCTTTGGGTCCCCTTATAAATTAGGGTAATATTAAGTTTATTCCCAAGGCTAATGATCCTCAAATTATCACCAGTTATAGGCATATTAATTTTCTCAATGTCTCCTATAATATTATTTCTAAGTCTTTATCCCTTAGGGTCAAACACATTCTCCCTTTAATTATCAAGAGTGAATAAATTGGATTTATTTGGAATAAATTCATTCTTGATAATGTCATTGTCATTTAGGAAGGTATGGAATGGGTTTGAATCTCTAATCAAAAGAATCTATTTGTCAATATTGCATTTGAGAAGGCTTATGATCATATTGAGTGGACCTTCATTCGAGCCATACTGTAAGCCCTTGGTTTTGTCTGCAAATTTTCTCAAACTATTAACATGCTCTTTAAGGATGTTGGGGCTTGTATTACAATCAACATCACCTAGTATTCTCAGTTTCAACTTCATGATTATGTCCAACAATCATACCCTTTAGCCCCTTATTTATATGTGCTAGCAGCAGAAAGATTTAACTACCTCTTAGCTAACTCCACTACTAGGGGTTTGGTGAAAGGCATTTCTCTCCCTCAATCCAATAGATAGATTTTAAATGGTCATTTCATAGATGACTCTTTTCTCACTCTTCAAGAGGAATAATATTCAGTTAGGAATGCCTTAGAATGTCTCCATATTTTTTTGTTTGGATTCAGGCTCATATATTAAATAGAGGAAGACTCAACATTACTACTAGTCTATGGGTACCAAACCTCCTTGGCTGGATGGATATCAATAGTAATGGCTTCTTCTATGGGTGTAGTTTAAGTTTTTTGACATCCCTTTTGCTTTTTAGGCCTCTCGATCTGAACTATGGTCTTATGTGGTGTAGAGATTTGATTTTCTTTTTATATCACAAAACCTTAATATCTTGCTGACAAATTTTAGATATGCTCCAAAGTGTTGGTAGCTATTCATATTTAATATTATTCCTATTGGTCCCCTTATAATTCCATTTACAACAAGCTAGAAAAACTTCTAAGATATTTTCTATGGGCTAACTCTAAGGGTCACAAAAGTTTCCATAGAGTTGATTGGAACAGATGTTGTCAACCCAAGGAAGCTAGTGACTAGGTCTCTTAGATATTAAAATTCAATTCCTTTCCCTTAGTGTCAAATTTATTATTAGATGTCTTGTTGGGGATGAAGCCTAGAATATTTTTCTACACCATTGTATTTCTCATGGATTCTTTGTGGTAAAAAGGCATAGCAAGGCTTGGGATTTCAATCCCTTATTATAACCCTAGTGTTAGTTAAAATCAAGGGTACCTTTGTCGATTAAAGCCTATATAAATCATGGGAGAAGCTTAAGCCTCATCTTAATTGGGTAGGTGAGGGTTTTAGGAATGGCCCCTCTATTAATTCCCAATCTCTTGGGTGGTCACCATGCTTAAAGTTTCACAATGCTCCCTTTGCCTTAGTCCCTTAAGTTAAAGGGTTAAGGATTTTTAGGAAAGGTGTGAAATTTATTAGTGATCTCTTTTGCATGGAGAATTAGGCCTAGCTCACTTGGCAACAACTTCATAACAAATTTCACTAAAATAACTCAAATACAAAGGCTATAGCAAAAATTCAAGGTTCCATACCTAGTGAATAATTACAAAAAATAGGGGTCAACTCCCTTGTTCCTTGCTACAAGGATTGGCATTGGCCTACAACAACCCCTTCACCTGGTATTCTCCTTAGTTGGGTAATAATTTTCTAGCCCCTCAGCATACTCCTGATGAAATACTCAACCTCAGATGGAATCTCCACTCTAGACATGGGGTTTGTTCCATACGTTTTACCACGTGTGGACTGCTACCACCTAAGAGAGAAAAGAATGAACATGAAATTACCAACAACTGAAGATATCAATCTTATTTCGTGTTAAAAATGAAATTTCTTAATATTTTTTAGTGTCACTTTTCTGCCCACTCAAATTGGCTCTTTGTTTCCTCCATTTCATTTGCCTTAATTTGTTTTATCTTTTTTGAATTGAAAGGGTCTCCAGATGCATTTATAGTAGTTATTTCTCTAGTAGAAGAGACTAATAAACCTTTTGCTCTCATTACCTTTTAGTGACATTATTCAATTGTAGACATTTGTTTAGAATGTATTTCTTGTGCTCTTAAAAAAAAAAAAAAAATTTATCAATGAAGTTTGTTGTTGTTTTTTTCTAAAATGAAACATTCATTTTCATTTTTTAGTGGAATAGTGTAGGCCTTTTTTTTTTTTTTGGATGTGCATAGCGCAAAAATTAAGAATGAAACCATTTTCATGTGAGTTAAAATTGAATTAATATTTCTATTTGTGTGTGTGTGTGTGTGTGTGTGTGCGTGTGTGTGTGTGTGTGTGTGTGTGTGTGTGTGTGTGTGTGTGTGTGTGTGTGTGTGTGTGTGTGTGTGTGCGTGCGTGCGTGCGTGCGTGCGTGCGTGCGTGCGTGCGTGCGTGCGTGCGTGCGTGCGTGCGTGTGTGTGTGTGTGTGTGTGTGTGTGTGTAATTTTGTTGTTGATATTTATAAATATTTTTTTAAAATAATATTTTCGATGTAACTCTATCTTCATGGAAAAAAATTGGGTTTTAAATTACATGTAGTTGTGATATCTCTATGCAGAAAGACCATAAATTAGGCATGTAACCATTTCCATGTCAATATTTTTGGAAAATAAGGTTTGCAATTGAAAATATCAATGTATGAAGTGAGAAGAAAGTTAGATTTTATACCATTATCAAAGTATGAATATATTTCGATCTCTAATATATTTTCTAGTTTAAAAACAACTACTAAATAAAAATCTTGTTTTTAATATACAACCTCTCTCAACCTTATATCTAGTCATCATGTTGTTCTCTTAAGCCTGCATTTCTTAGTTTATCATTTCATTCCACATAAATCTTATAAGACATTCCTTACCAAAGTTGATACCTTTAAAGACTATTAATGAAGTGAAAACA
This sequence comes from Torreya grandis, assembly GCA_037957365.1. Lineage (NCBI taxonomy): Eukaryota > Viridiplantae > Streptophyta > Pinopsida > Cupressales > Taxaceae > Torreya > Torreya grandis. The sequence goes on along the minus strand of JARHVA010000549.1, from coordinate 3,998,631 downwards.
TTTCAAACTATAGTTTCTTTGTTTACCATATGGTTATATTTTATTTAGACAATACGATTTATTTTCTATTTTGATTATTGGAATATATCGATATAATTATTATTAATTAAAAATTAATAAACATAAAAATATAGTTATAATAATAAAGTGGTTAGCTAGAATGTATGATCCAAACTCCATATCGGTTAGGAAACATGTATCAAAACAAAAAACTTCAAGTTTTGCACGGAAATCCAAAGTTCATATAATTATAATCAAGAATAAAAATGAAACATATACTTAATCAAAATTTGTAGTCTTAGAAGGTGGTGGAGGTGGATTACCCTTGGGAGGATATATTATCCATTTAGAAGGATCAGCTAAAGGAGGATCAAGAAACACCCAACCATATTGAGTGTTTTAAATTAGGAATTAAATAAAAGTGATGTCCCAACTCTAAGGTGGCTAAACATAAGTACCGACGAGACCACCTCCATGTATAATCAAGTTCCATCATTATGGGTCAATAATGAAATTTCCACGTGGTGATGGTAGAATCCAACCAACATGCCCCTATCCCCCATCTGTGTTGAGGAGGAAGAGTAAAGAAGAAACTCTAGTTGTGAGACTAGCTACATTGGGGCTTAGGATCCAGAGGATGGGAACAATGAACTGGTTTATCCAAGGTTACATGACTAACAAAGCATAGATCAGTTCTCCATTGGCTGAGTAACTCTTAAAACTATTAAAACTCAAGAACCACCTTATTTTAGTAAGGCTACATCTACATAGGATATGAAGAGATAACAATCACCTTTTTATTAACAAAAAACTATGATTTTTTTTTCATTGTTGAAAATATCTAAATTTAGATATTTATAGAGCCGAAATAAATTATAGTTGTAAATAAGTTTGATATAAAAGTAATGTATTATGACCACTTATATTTATACCCAAAAAACACTATGCACTAAGATAAGGGCTCTAGTTTGAAACGTTGGAAGAGGGTTTAGATCCATTAATAGGTATATTTGAACTCTTGGACACATCCAAAAGAGATGTTTGAATGACTCAAGTCTAGAGTAGGCAAAAATCTAGGTTTTATAATTCAAATGTGAAAGAGGCACTCCCTAAGAGGAATCCCTTGATATACCAAACACTAATGAAAATTTTTGAGCTTGGGATCAAATATGGAATTATATACATTTTTTAATATGTGGAAAGCTATGTCTTGTTAAAAGAATGTAAATTTCAATGCTTATTTAAATTCCTTATAGTAAAAGAGAATGGATCATGATTTTATTAATAAGTTCAAAAGAGTAATTTCTAAATTGAGTATCACATTTACACCTATATTCCTTCCACCAAGCACATGGAGTTTGTAATCTTATCTTATCCAGCATGACATCAATAATCAACACTAGGATATGTAAAATGGAATGTAAGTCCTTATTAAGAAAATTATATTCATTTTTTAACAAATGTGATGAGATATGGTTTCGATTGGAATTCAAATCCTTAATAGTGTGATGTACTTTTTAATAAATGTTGAGAGATTTTATATCCAACATTTATCATAAAAGAGGATAAACATTTTTTATTTTAATAGACCACAAGATGTTATGGTCATTAAAGGAATACTTGTGATATCTATCTACAAGCCATTATATAAAGGGCTTGATAGATTAAAAATATTTCCAAATGCTCTTGGATAGAAAATAACCTTTTATCTTGGCATACACAACTTGGTAATCAACAAAGTGTGTAAGAAAATGTTTTTCCAACTAATTTTACAATAGGGGGCAACTGTAGAAATGCATTTCCTTGGAAGGATTTTCTAAGCCACATTACTTAAGATTCTCTAACCACCCACTTGGAACAAATGGAAATAATATTTCTATAGACATCAATGATTCCCATTCCTCATTTGTCATGAGGAAGAAAACACATTTACCAAGGAAAAATGTAATAACTGATCTAGTTTTATTAACATTAGACTAAAGAATGTCTCTAAGAAAATTTAATTATTTTTCATACGAGGATTTGGAGGGGTAAAAACATGAGGAGTATTAAACATTACTGGATACATGAATTTTGGGACAAACCTAAAATTTATTTGCTAAAGAGAGTGGTTTGAAAATCCAATAATAAACCTTCTTTTCCATTAATGACATGATTCTGTAGATTTGAAAGAGAGATATAATAAACAAAAGGAATACTAAAGAATTTAAGAATGTATCCTTTCTTTATCTGCTTATAATGATAATGATCGAGCCACCCTGGTAAAGAATTCATGCCATGTCCATAACATGGGTTTTTTTCCCATCATATATTATACCCGAAGGCTTTGTTAAAAATTTCATTCCATCAAATTGCCTCCTTGAACGAATTATTATTTTTATATAAATATTGAGGAAGGTATTGTATTTAAATTCCCATTTATGACCTAAGAGGAAAATTAAGGAAGAACATTACCCCTAATAAGTCCTTGATCTTCCTATGACAATGAAGATAACCAAATGATTTCATGGGTAGGTGGAAGAGGGCAACATTTTTAGATGTAAAAAAAATTCAAATCTATTGAACTTATTCACATTAATGGTGAGGTAAACCAATGCCTTAGAAGATAGGGTAAATTTCATGACTAAACCAAGAGCCTTAAGCATAAAAAAAAATATAGGGGCATTCTATTTGATCATAAGTATTTTCAAAATAAAGTTTGATAAATATGGTCCTCTAGCAAGAGGCACATGTCCATTCCATTCATTCCAAAATTGGTATTAAATTATCAAGTATATATCTATTGTTTATAAATCCCATTCACTATGGTCTAATGATCACCAGTAGAATATTGAAGTGTTAGTTACTAGGGCCTTGTAAAAGATCTTATGAAAGACAATAAAATGGGTAATTGGTAATATTTATGGGTGGTAAGTACCGGGTCACTATAATTAAGATGAATTAAAAATTTATTTTATTGATATAAGCATATATAGAATTATTTTTCAAGACTTATTTGTAAACATGAATAACCTTACATATTTCCAAGTAGCTTTATATAATTTATAAAGAAAAACATCAATCCCTAGTGATTTTTTATTAGGCATCAATTATAGTGTGTCAAAGATATCATCAAAGGAAAGAGGAGAATCATATTATTTTTGGTCCAAAAGGATTAAGTTGAAGGAAATTGCATAAATGCATTCTTGTAATGCATGTGCTCTCTTTTCCTAATATTTTTTTTCTTAAAACATCGATTTATAATGGTTCGAGAAGGCTAAAAAAATTATTGGTAGACCGGTGAGACATTTATGAGCAATGTTGATTTCTTTGATCTGTTCCTTAACTTGCTTGGCCTTGAGATATTTTAAGATATCCTTCAAGGCACGACCCCCAATATTAATCCAATGCAAATGTGCCTTAATTTGATTCCCTCTATCTACATGGTTATAATATATTTTAAAATTGTGCTTGAGAGAAGCAAACTTGGCTTGAAGTTGTGAGTCAAAAGGGTTTTGCTTAAGGAAGGAGGGAATCCTTTGGTATTACTTAATAATAATGCCATCAACCCACTTATGAGCAATTTCAAAATGATTACCATAGTGGCAGTGAAGTTGATGACATCATTACACCACTCTATCCAACACGAATCATATGGTGGACATGGCACTGAATTCCGCTCTTTTATGGTGAGTGAGATGATGCCCTCTTAGATGAAAATCATTGTGTTTATAAAAATTTATTGCATGGTAGTATAAGATGCCCTCCACCCCACTCAACATTGTAAGTGATGAGATGATGATTAGAGAGGTAAATTTACAAATGGAATATAATATATTTCTTATCAGAAACTGAGAAGGATAACACGTGCTTCTTGGAAAGCATGAAACGGTGAAATAATTTGAGGACCTTATTGGACCCAACACCAATTTGGTCTAAATTAACCATGGTGTATTAGTTAATGCACATTGCTAAAGGATTGAGGCCACTAAGCCCCATTGCTATTTGAAATAATACCACACAAGTTCAAATTCTCAAAAACATCATCTCATATGAAGGGCACCGACTTTATCCTTGAAATCTTAATCCTATTAAAGTCAACACAAATGAAGTAGGAGGAAAGGGAATGTTTTTTAGTGAAACATTTTGATAATCCCATTTAGTCATGGCCACCAACATAAAAATTGAGAATCTATAAGGAATTATAATTAATGTCAATTAATATGCAAGTAACATGATTTGACGGATCTTATTTAGACGTAATAATTAAGGTTGTAAATTTTGGTGAAGTAAAACCTACGTACACTGCCATGTCCATATTAATTTTATGTAGAAAAGTGAGATGTATCATACCATATTCTCTCATAGATGATTGCACAATAAATCTTGAAATCTTAACTTATTACAAAAAATGAAATATAGAACACCCAACCCGTGACATGTGTTACACATCAAAAATTTGTGAGAGGACTCTACGAGACCTCAAACACCCTAGGTGAGTAAATTCATTTTGAATAATAATCCATGCCCATATAATATTTATTGTTTTGAACCAAGTGTCGTAAAATGGTTTCCCAATAATGATTCTTGGTTTACCAAGACAAATGGAGTGGAATTTATCCCCATCTACTTCCAAAGGAGAGTCTTCTCTACCTGAAGCAGAGTGCATTATTGTCGTATGGCATGAATACTTGTAGAGCGTGTCCTAGCATAAGTATAAATTATCAGAAAAAGATGAACTTGAGAAAAATGGCTCTAAGAACTTACATTATCACTCTTATCTTGGGTGGGATTAATTTGACCTAGAAGTTGAATTTATCCATCTTTCCCTCTTAGTGAGGTTTGATTATTGGGGAAATGAGAATTCCCTTAAGATTCTTGTTCTCGATGAATTTTTTAACAACCAAAGTCTAAACAAAATTATTTCAAACCACCTTTTTCTTTTCTGGTGGTGCCCTATCGACAAATGGCTTTGATCAAATCATAAGGGGTTGATTGTTGATCCTATTGTTGGATACCATACATCTAAAGCATATGTTTGGGAGATTCAAGTAGGTTAAGTTTTGCAAGAAGTATTGCCTCCTTTCCTGAATATCAATGGACTATGTCAATTCATCCTAGACATAAACACATTTATTAGGATGTGCAAGGTAAAAATTATCAACTTTATGACAAAACATTCACTATATGGGTCTAAATAAATCATCAAGGAATACAGATAGATAAAGTGAAAGACCTCAACCAAAATAGACACCTTAAGGGAGGTCTAATTAGACACTTTTAAATTCCATGTCTAAGGGTACACAATCATGAGAGTGTTCCTTAAGAACCAGCAACACAACCTAGAAAAGAGTGTATGGACTTGAAATGGCTTCTTAAAAGAAAACATGAATAAATATTTAATAAATTCATGGACACAAATGCCCAAAAAACCAAGGGTTCATAGTGATAACAAATTTAAGCATTGAGGGAGTCCTAAGAGGGATACACCTAATATAATAAGTAATAAGATTTATATTAATACAATGTACACACATTATCAATAACATCTACTTGTAAATGAACATTAAACGGATGAGAATTATCAAAATATATGCTTCATTATAAACTTTTAGGATGAACTTCCAAACTTTTTTTGATACCATCATTCCCAATAACAGTAACAATAATTTTAATATATTAATTGAAAATCATTTAAAGCAGAAAAATATAGCCAAAAAGCAAAGATTAAAATGTAATAAATACAAACTTAATCTTATAAGTCTTACAAAAGCCATGTAAAAATAAGACGAAAAAGACCAATAAAACACAAGTAACACATGCAAATCCTATGAGAGAAAGTTCCTAAAGTTGTTTAGTGAATTGTATTTCTCCTTTATTCATTGCATAGATTACCCAATTTAAAAATAACCTGGAAACAGATAAGGAGCGAGCACAATTGTATTTTTTTGGTAAGATTTCAATAAGCCAAAAATAACTTCTCAAGTCATCACCTAAGAGAGAAAAGAATGAACACCAGATTACCAGCAACTGAAGATCTCGAGCTTGTTGCTTGTTGCAAATGAAATCTCCTAATCTTTTTGGTTGCCACTTTTCTGCCCACCAAAACTGGCTCTCCGTTTCCTCCATTTCATTTGCCTGAAATTGTTTCGCCTTTTTTGAATCGAAAGGGTCCTCAGATGCGTTTGCAGTAGCTGTTTCTCCAACAGAGAAGACCAATAAACCTTGTGCTCTCATTACCTTTCGGCGACATTCTTCAATTCTAGACATTTGCTTAGAATGTCTTTCTTGAGATCTCAGGTAGACATATCTTTGTGCTAATTTTACCGTATGCCACAGAAGACAACCCGTTTTAATCTGTAGAACTTCCAATCTTTTACTCAACTCTTTACCTGAACTGATTAGGTTGGGCTTGCTTTGGCAACCAGCTTGGTCTACATTCTTTTGAGATTTTGGACGAGTTCTTTCTCCATCTTCCAATAGAAAGCACCTCTTGCTCAAAGAAACAAAAGAAGATATGGTGGTCTGAAAGGTAGTATTACTTTCATTGCCTGTAACTGATGCATATTTTTTACTGAAATAATCTTGAATTGGTCTCCCGTTTGTACGATAATCACCCCAATAGTAAGGACTCCGACAGGAATTTTTCGGACAAGCTGTGGCGTTATGTTGAGGTAGGTTGTCTCTCTTTGCAGCCAATTTGCTAGTTCGCTCATAGCTGAAAGAAAAATAACAATGATAGCATGTAAGCAATGAAGACACCATAAAAATAAATCGAATATCACTAAAATAAAATGGAATATGTTTATAGAAATGATTTTGGCAGCATAGCTACCGTTTCCTAAAATTCATATTGAAGTTGTTTATAACAATAAATTTATTGTTCAGATATACTCTCTATCACAAATGTATATTACTGAATGAGTGCTTTTGCTTATAGCTCGTGATAATGTACTATTTCTTCGTTATTTCGTTTTCATCCCCCAAAACAAAAAATAGCCTGGAAATATTAGCCATAAAAACTTGAAAGATGCAATATACAATCATTAGTATTCAAGAACAAACTGGAATTCACATCGGTGTAATACTGATACAATTTAATTATTATCTCTAAACAATTTTAACTTTATCAAAAGGAAGGGAAAAAAAAAAAAAAAAAATTCTTAACATATAATTTTTTTTTATTGTAATAACAATAAGATGGTTTGTAAAAATCTCTTTTTAATTTTTATATTAAAATTTATTGTAAAAATAAATTAATTTTATAATTAATTTTTTTTAATTAATATTATTTATTAAATTATAATTAAAAATAGGTTTTATATATAATAAAAGAAAATGAAGAGTTGTCCCAATAACATTCATGGGAACCAAAAGTTGGAAGGCAAAAAGTTAAAAGACATAACACCAAGAGAAACTAGTCCACCCTTACCAAATCTTCAAAATTGAGACGTGGAATAAGTAATGCAGCATGGAACAATCTTTAAGTATTGAAAACTAAAAGAATAAATTGAGAGAAGTATGCCTTTATACCAAGAGGCCAGGTTGAATTGTACAAACCCTACTTTACCTAAAAAATCTATTATATACAATCATACCCATAGTTTAGAATCACCATTGATCTACTAGAATAGAAATTTTAGGCACATCTTTATCCCCTACCTTGGCCTCATAATATAAGTGACCTGCCCCATTAATTTTTGCTTTAAAGAGAAGGAGCAACATTGAGGAGGAATGGAAGTCGATTCATTGGAGGGAAAGAAGTTTATTCAATCCATAATTTCTACTTGAACATTACTTACGAAATCACAGTTGTTAATGATGCAACATATTCGGTCCCGAGAAATGTATTAAAATATCAACATCATTAACATCTTCATACAGAGAAAAACAAACAATATTAAACAACATATTTACATAGCTCAATGATTACAACATGCCTAAAATGTTTCACCTCCAATAATATGCTTTCGTCCAATTGACAAAAAATTTTAATAAGAAAGAAATGTATTTATTTTCAATGTTGTCCAATTGTTAGGAATTTTTCTTTCCAAAAATGTCCTTGTGGCCTTTGTTGTGATATTCTTTATTGGTTGTTTCTTAATCCTTCGATAAAGTTATCCCTCATCACCCATCTCCTCCTAATTTCAAGCTCGAATTACACACAATACTATACCAGAAATGATATTTAATAAGGAACAAATAATGAAGATAAGAAAGAAAATCCTTCCAAAGAGAGATCTCCAAGATATCTTAATGCAAACATCATAATTGGAAATACCTAGTCAAACAACTACCCATCAAGATTATCCCACCAACCCATCTTCACCCGGAACAAGAGGGATCAAAATTAGGAAGCGGGAATGGTAATTTACTCCAAACAAACAATGTCAAGACAGATTGAGAAAAAAGGGCAGAGCATGCACTAGAAATCATACGTTTCAAATACAAAACACCCTCGGATGATCTAACACTCGAATAATCGAAGAGAGCAGCATGGTAGTGAAAAAATCGTAACTCGTAAAGAAGGAAACTATTAAAATATATAAATCTTTCTTTCACTTACCTCTGTCCACACTTGTCAGCTCCGGAGATCTACCCTGTAACCGTTTAAACTCAGCTCCTTCATTAAATCCTTATAATTTGAATTTTGAGTTTGTTTTGTGATCAGTTTGAGTCGGACGGCAAACCAAGGGAGGTAGGTAGAAGACACAGTAGAATGAGACAAGAAAAGTACATAGGCAATGAGATAGATATGGTGGAGCAACAATTACTAAAATATATATATATATATATATATATATATATATATATATATATATATATATATATATATATATAAAGTGAATGGGAGAGAAAGAACATTATTACAGAATTAAAAAAAAAGAAAGGAGACAATATAAATAGTAGAACAATGGGAAGATAAATAGAGACAATAATATTTATAAGTGTGTGATAGTAGGGTAGAAGGTTTAGAAGACGAGTAATATTGTAGTAGTTTATAAGAATAAAATATAACAATGGAGTAACAAGAAATAATGAAAACAAAAATAAGAAAATGAATAGAAGTTATATAAATTTTTTTTTAGAGTTTTTGTACCAACTCAAACTGTATTTAATAAGTGATTATATTAATTTGTAATAAAAAGTTAAATCGATATAATATTTACATTAAAGTGTGTTTATAGTTTAAACTTTGCCTTCTCTATTTAGTGTCTTAAGCCTGCTGGGCTATGCACTTTATTTATTATACTCCATTTCTAAAATTTATCAGTAGCTAGCCAATAAAATGCTTGAGCTTCACCTTTCTCACAGCTGTCTTATGTGTTGCCCCTCTCAACCTTTTGCAAACATAAAGTAACACACACAAATAGAGATTCTCCATTGTATACACTTGAACACCACCCATTACCACACCTCAATCTTGAAAATGATTTTCTCTTAAGCTACGAGGGGGACATAAAACATTGAATAAGATGAAAATGTTGGAGAGTGTGAGGGAGAGTGAGGACATATTATGAAAAATGTTAAAAATTAATCTAAACTCCCAATTAAAAAAATATTACTATCTTCAGCCATGACGACATAAAACATTTTGCCCTTTTAAATATCAACAAGGTATCAAACAATCTGGAGCTTAATGTAAAAGTCTTGGGATTAAAAAAAACAAAAAATTGAATGAGATCAACATATACAATTTTTAACAAATAATATTTTATATATCTTTAATCATTTAATTTTTAAAGTTTAATTCAGATAGAAGATCACAAATATTTTTTATAGAGAAGAGTTCATGTATAAGAGAACAACGTTGTTAGCAATTTAGTATGTCATTTGATTTCCTTGATGTTTAATACAATTTCACTATAAATTATTGATCTTAAAACTTAAAAAACAAAAAAAACTTCTAACAATATTAGATTAAAAAAAAAATGATCACCTTATCTTTGGATACCACAATGATTAATTTAGAGTCTCTTTCAAAAATTAATTTAGAACAACTCTCAAAATCTAAATTTGAATACTCTTCAAAAATAAACTTAAAACAACATCTTAAGAATCTAAATTTAAAATATTTTCAACAAAACTTTAACTTCTGCCATGTTATTGATATTAAAACATATATTCATAAACAAAAAGAGGACATCCTTTCTCATCTAAGAAAACATTATCCTAACCAATATATTCTAGGTTCCATTTAATAGGTCCGTAGAACTTAGAACTTTATCCATCTTGTATTTTAGGAGCTCAAAAAATGATTTTTTTAATATTACCCTATAGACTTATCCCTTTATTCGCAAAATGAAATCTAATTTAAATATTGATTAAGATAACTTCATTATAATCTCTTTCCAACAATTAACTTGGCTAGGAAGACAAAATATCATATAATAACATTTCAATTCAATTGAATGCACGATATTCATAATGATTCAGTCCTCCAAAGATTCATGTATTTAATTATATCAAAATCTTCTAATGTAAAATAAACAAACGTATTCCTCAATGCAAAACTAATCCTTTAGAATGGATTGGAGTCCTCTAACTTCTCACAAATTCTACAATAAATTGTATGAAAAAAAAAGTAATTAATCATGTCAAACAACAAAACCCCCATTCTAAAAGTGCAATTACAATTCAAAAAAAAAGTAAATAATTATTCGTGAACTTGACATAAAAATTACATAAAAACGTATAATTATTCGTGAACTTGACATAAAAATTACATAAAAACGTTAGATGAATCTTACTTTAAATGTTTAAATGTTGATCACAAATTAATACTTTTCCATTATCCAAAACTTAAAAAAATATTTTAGTATTTGAAATGCTATTATTTTCCCAAATCAATTCTTCTCAAAAGTCCCTTTGTATCATACCTTCATAGCTAAAGATCCAAGATTAATTTTATTTGATAGAAACTTCACCAAATAAGATTCCCTTCAGTACCAATCTTTCATTTCTAGCTATAGTGGGGAAGAGATAATTATCGATATAATTAATAAGCTTCCTAATTTATAATTTATTTTAAAAAATTAGGCCATTTGTCAATCCATAAATTTCCATGAAGTTCCACTTTCAAGGGATCCATATAGTCACTATTTTTCTATAGACATTGTTTAATTTGTAAATTGTATAATTTCTCCCAAGACTAATGAATCATCCTTAAGAAACTCATATTAGTACTACACACTTATTTTTTTAGGTTAACTAAATCTTGAGACTAATAAACTATCTTGAAGACATTCGTATTAATACTAAATATCTATCTTTTTTAGTTTGACTAAACTTTAGTATACTTGGCATGTACAAAAAATAACTGACTATTTCTTATACTGTCTCTTAACCATTATATTATTTATGAGTCTAACCTTTTTAGATAAATTTTGATTATATATATTTTTTAATTTTTATCTATCTAAATAGTTTATCAACATATATAAATTGTCTCTTAAATTAATGAATCTGAAAACTATTAAAAATAAGAAAATTACCAATAAATTAAAATTTTGAAAAAATATTGAAAATTGATTCATATTGATTGTTTGAAATAATTACAAACTCAAACCATGCTTAAATAAGCTTAAACTCAAAAGTTAGAGTCTACATGCAAAATTTAAAAAAAAAAAAAAATAATAATCTAAAAAAAAAGTCTATTTTTAGCAATCACTATTTACAGTAAATTTCGCATGCAAGCGCGCATGACTCTTTTTTTTTTTGAAATAACCCAAATACTAAAATATCCTATAGAATGAAATTCAACTGAAGTTGACTTATGGTTAAAAATATATATAATTTATTAAAATAGAAAATTCTCAACAAAATCATTAAACGTTAATTTCAAACCCTCAAATGATCACATTTGACTTCCAAAAAATATTGAAATCAAATCTAAGAAGATAGAGTGGCTTAAGATAGAATCAAATTTTTCGATACGATCATTTTGACACGTGGAAGAGCTCAAACAAAATTATGGGTCAAAAGTTATGGCCTCTAAAAAATTGGCCTATTTTTCTGCATCATTAAACTCATATCATTATTCCGTAATTTAATGAATCCTTTGGTCAGAGTTAAATGAATCCGATTAGAAAAGATGTTAGACTTGGATATACTTGTCTATTCACTCATTAATGACTGTTTTCAAAAATTAAAATCCTTCATTTCAATCAACCTATATGTTTTGCATGTTGTTTATTGAAAGAGAAACAACCCAAAGATTCCAATATTTGTATATGTCAAGCTTAACCATATTTTTATCTAGAAAACATATACAATTGGAAAAGATCTTCACATTGAGATGAAATAACATAAATCTTTAAAATCTTAAAAAATATCAAAAGAGAAAGCATTGAGCCAAATCTTAATAGTATTTCAAGGAAAAAATATTTTTTTGACAAGTGTTGAAATAGATACACATGATTTCACAACATGTTAGTATTATATTAATTACAAATAAAATTATGTAGTAGAAATACATTTAGTTTGAGTCCTATTTATAGTATTAAAATATAGGAAACACTAATCCACTCAGTGGGGGTGGTTGATATCATCTCAATCCAATATTTTTAACCCTTTTTCGTATGCCACATTGGTATCAAGAGGGTAATCTAAGATTTTGAGGTGAAGATAAGTTTTTTTTTTTTAAAAAAAATCACATGATTACGAAGCTATATAAATACATAGGGTCCACTTAATTAAAAAAAAAAAAAAAAAAACAAACACAAAAAAAAAAAAAACAAAAACTAGTTTAAGGAGTTAAATTAAAAAAAATCGCATGATTACAAAGCTATATAAATACATAGGGTCCATTTAAAATTTATTAAAAAACAAAAAAAAAAAAAAAAAAAAAAAAAACAAAAACAAAACTAAACAAAACAAACAAAACTAGTTTAAGGAGTTAAATTGTCACAAATTTGTTCAAGTCTCCTAGAAACATTAGTTAGAGTGTGGATGAATTTAGTTTCCACATGCATCTAGATAGTGTCACACTCATCTTCGTGAATTTCATAGTAAGTTTCCTAATTTGAGTCGACACAAATCCCTTATAGACCCTATTTAATGACTTTAAATTGTCATAAGCCATAACATAATGTAATCAAGCTAAGTACCTTATCTTATAAGTCATTTTCATAAATAATAAATGTAATAAATCAGTTATATTATATTATAATACTATTACAATATTTTTTTCTTTCATTTAGACATATATTATATAATCTAAGTATGTCTCAATGTTTTAGCTTATTTATAATTCTAAAACTAAAGTACAATCAAACATATTGGTCAACCCATTTCTTTTCTTGAATCCGGCCAACCTTATGTTCCCTTCAAGTTTCATTCTGCTTACCCATAGTCTTAGCTTTCTACATTTACATCTTTTTTATCTAGTTTTATATTTCCTCTCATAGGCGATATTTTTATCTTAGGGCTTCAATCCTAATACCATACATTTATCTTTTAGTCCTTTAAACATGGCCATTCGTAGATGCCCTTTAAGGTTTCCTTATACATTTTCAAAAAAATTCAAATTTCTACATTACAATTTCATATCTAATTTATGATTTCCACTTATTCACATGAACACATCATAGCTATAATATGTATAAATAGTTTATTAATTTTAATTTAAGCTATGATAGTTATAGTTATATGTTTCTTTTCTTAACTATGGAATATATTTCAACACCATGTAATTGAATAGGTCAAATTCATATGTAATCAAATTAGGGTTGAAATTGATAACAAATAATATTTAGTTCTTATTAACAAATTTTACTGTTTAAATATCCAATTCAAGATGCCTCGAGTTAAAGTAAAATGATAGAGGAAATGTATGAATCTTTTTGTTCCTCTTCCTTTAGACATCAAGATCTTGCTAATTACTATCCCACTCCCATAATTTACTCGAGGATTATATTATAGTTTTCATGGTCCATGCTATTGAAAAAAGAAAATGTAAGGTGCCCCACAATGCATATCAAAATGGAGGTAGTCAAAAATGTCCCTCCTCATCTCCCTACACCTCCAACCATTCAAGATAATTCAGCTAAATATTATAATATCATTCATCAACTCAAAAATACACAAGCTCAAATCTCTATTTTACAGCTACTCAAGAGATAAACTATCTACAATGATATCATATATGCCACACTATGTAACACACTGTACCAAATTATACAAAACTAGATTAATTTGCATCTACGGTTAATACATTAAGTAATAGTGAAGCCATAATACATTTTGAAAAGGATGACTTGTATACTTAACACACTATAAGTCAAAATATCACATTGTTAATTCAAGTCAAAATGTCAAATATGGGAGTCAAATGTGTCTTACCAAATAATTCACTAAGATAAAATTGAAAATATGCAAAATTACATTTAAAAAAAGGGGTGTCAATATGAAATATATTAAGAAATTATATAATATCATAATTTTTAACAACGTTCCTTGCCAAGAACTAAGATCAATTAGTTTGGATATCACAGTCATTCCTACAATATTTTATTATGTATTTAATGTGAGTTGATTCAATTACATTATAACATACTTTTAAAGTTAAACCATGTATACATGAAATGAAATCTATACTATGTATTTTTTATAAGTGATTTTTTAAAACAAATAGTGGATGTTTTTATACATTATATAGGCAATAAAATTCTTAAATATCACAAATAGTACAACCTAGTGATGGATACAACAAATAATTTGATGCTTTGTAGTGTATTATAATATGGTTCAAATGTATATTGTACCACCAAATTAGATATATAAATATGAAGTTTGGATATTTAAAAAGAGCCAATTCCACATGAATAAGCAAAATAAAATAAAATAAGTACACATAAGAAGTGAAGATATTATAACTTTATTTATTAATTAAATCAAAGTAACCAAATCAGATTTTCATGGAATAAAATGAACGATTTTAGTTGAAAATGACATCCCAAAGAATAAATACGTGTATTTTTTGCATCCAAATTTCACACCCATATTTCCGAGAGAATACAAAGATGATTCTAAGGTTGTAAGAAATACAAAATTGAATAAGGGAAAGGCACACCTTCAAGATAGTCATAAAGATATAAATGAAATATAAGTTAACTAAAATAAAAATCAATGATAAATGTTTTCTTGAATAAATTATTGTTTTAGAATCCAACATGAGTAGAAAGCAACAAGCACAACACATTTCAAAATGCATCAAAGGTATACACCATACATATTTAACATATTCAATAAACAATATTGACCTTATGAATAAATCACTAATTATCAAATTACAAATTCATACTGTATAAGATAAAATGAGTGTTATACTACAAATTTTTCTTGATAGGCATTTGATGAATCTTCATGTGTCTTGAAATAGAGCTATGGTTTGATATTCAACTCACAAAGGAAATTCATGTTTTTGAATCTATCATTAAATAATAAGAACTTAACAAATACTTCTACAATATTAGAACAAAATATTTAGAAATATAAATATCAAGGGAATATCATGACTTAGATATAGTACAAGCTAAAATAGGTGGTTCTTAATATGAATTAATCTTAAAATAAATTAAACAGATAATTCAAGTGTCTATGATATAAAATCCTGAATATAAAACATACGTTAATGGTAATTATTGAAAATGATATTATATTAATGATTAAGGATAATCTTGTTCAAAATTACTTTCTTAAACTATTTTCTTAATATATGATATACATTAATAGTAATTATTGAAAAGGGTATTATATTAGTGATTAAGTAGAGATAACCTTGTTCAAACTTACATTCTTAAAATGTTTTCCTAATAATACAGATCAATCGCAGAACAATATACATTTTGAAGCATCTTGTTTATATGACATGCCCTAGTGACCAATTATGTGATACATTTAAATAAACAATGCTTAAAACAATTTTAGGCTATAATTCAAATCCTAAATTAATGTATATCCACATTAAATAAAAATCGTACAATCATTTTTTGAAATGACAAAAACAATGAGCATCTAGAGATAATGGACTCAATAGACAAGTGAAAAGGCATTACCTCAAAATACTCATAGTGAGGCCTCATATATAAATTAACAAAATGTAATATATATGCTTAAAATTTGACACAGAGAAAAAAGAAAGGAAATTTCGATTGACACAAATATGTATAATCATGATTACAATGATTATATGGGAATTTATTGAGATCGTGTACTCAAAATTCAATACTTTATCACTAGAATTTACACACGTATTTGAGCATCCATTGGATGATATTTTAGGCCTTAGAGTTTCAAATAAGTCATAACATTTAAAACAAATTTAAAAATATAAATAAATTAAAATATTCTAAAATTAAAAAATCTGACATTTTTATGACATGTATTGATAGTTTCCATGATTTTTATAATGATTGATTACATATGTTATATTATAAATATAGCTTCTTTTTGCACATATGTTTCAAGTTATATATGAGATAAATGTTGGACATACAAGTTATATCACATGGATAGTCATAAGACATTCTTAAACTTAAAACTTTCTCTATATTAGGGGAATTTTTGTACTCTTTATATGACCATTATTTTTATCATAATGAGCTATTTTATATTGATTACACATGGATTTCTCTTAGTCATACTATTTAAAGTGTTATTTTTCTAGATACTATTTATTTCTATATGTGATTATAAAATTTATTGATTGTATATATTAGCCTTGTTATACATTATTGTTGTTGTTTCATGTTACATGGTGTGATCTTAGAGTGTGTTTTACATTGTGTGACTATTTATCTTTGTGATGCTTACTTTGCATGATATTAGGTTCTCATTGTGTGACTTCTTCTATGTTTATTTGTGACTCTTGTTTAGTTGGACATTGATTGTTCTCTATGTGATTATTTACTTTATTTTCCGCTGAGTGATGTCATGCATGTTTCTATGATTACTTGTGTGTGTCATGGCCTTAGAAATGGATGTGACTCTTTGACTTTGTCACTATGTTTGTTATGTGTGGATACAACTAGGATTTTATATCGAGATTATGATTTCGTGATCCATATCACATAATATTTTTCTCGTGTGTGCTTCCTTTATATATATATTGCATGTTTAACATAGTTAATTGTAAGTTTTTCCATGATTGATAATATGATGTTTAACATTATGTCTGATTTTTGTATCTGTCTTAACATGACACTTTATTTCTTAGGATAAATGTTACATATATTGTCGCACAATCTGATATCTATGTGATGACATAATCTAATATGATGTTAGGTCATGCTTTACATGCTTAACTATTTTTATACATAACTTAATGTGTCTAAGTCTTTTATTTTGGGATGATTAATTTTTAGGATATATTCCTCACATCAATATGGAGGAATACAAATTGGGATTATCTTAGAGATGAATTCCTTTACACTAGAAAAAAAATCAGATTTTGGCATAAGAAATTAAGAATTTTAGCTTAGATATTACATGTTTGAAAATATTATCACATGATTAACTTATATCGTTACAAATGTGACACAGATTGGGTGCATATGTAGGGAATATGTAAGCTATTTTACTAGATTCTGAGTTGTAGTTCACAAATTCATTTATTATTACATAAATTGTATGACTAATATTGCATAGGTTATTACACTAGTGGCATAAATGCAATATATGTTGATAGTTCATAGATATTATGATATTTTGAGATAGGTTATTTGACTCAAATTACAAAGGTTATCAAACTAGGGACATATGTATGGAAAATTTAAGGCATTATGTAGATTATTTACTCATAGTATTTAGTTAGGTTCTACCCAAAAAATAATAATGTGTTACTAAAATTGAATTGTATCTTCAATTTGTAATAGATGATTCAAAAACTTACTTAGATACTTAATTTTTACCTTGGTTTATACAACCCCTTGTTGGTTACATTTTAATAAAATGCAATGAGTAGTATAGTTGAGGTTTTATGTGACTTAACTTATAATCACTTAATATGTATCCAATGAGGGTTAGGGGATATTAATCTTAACCATGGGTTTAATGCATGCATCTAGATTGGGTATGAACACCTCATTCTCCATTGACTTCTAAAGTAAACTTGTTTCGCATCCATACATGTGTTTCATTCCTTGTATTTTTACTTTTAAATATGGTCAATGTTTTAAATTATATTGTATATTAGATTTATGTACACATTGATTCCTACATGTTTTATTACATGTTTTTCATGGAGAAGGTATAATTCTCAACTTGTATTTGAATACACCCACCATGATTATACTGAATTATTTCACTCTATCCTTTTACTTTACTACTTTTAGTTACTATAATAAAATGTGGTCAAATTAAGGAACTCATATTTTGTATTATACACTTAGTATACATAAATTTTGCATACACAACTAACTTTTTTTCACAAACTCTCCCATTCATTCTCTTATGTATGGGTCCAACCTTAACATTTTGTAGATTCATACATAGGAATTCCCTAGTCACTACCTAAATATTTTATCACCTTAGGAATAATATCTCATGATTTAAAATAACTATTTCTTTCTTTATTGACACATACATCCAAAGTTAGATTAACATAGTTATCAAAGTTGTCTACCATTCTTAGATTCCTAACCACACACTTTAATGGTTATTTTTCCATATTCAAATCAATACATTGGGTCAACCTGTATGCCCTGCATGTCAATTTAGTTTGAAATTAACAAAAGAGATAGGGGTAAGTGTAAGGAAATGATGGGGCAAAAGGGTGTCTAAAGTGGACACTTTTTTCATTAAAAGTAAGAAATCTCAAATTATATAGATTATTTGATAGGGGTACACTCAAAATTTGAATATGATTATGAACATCAATTGTATCACTTTGAGTCTAGTTTCTAATTTTATTTTTTTTAAATGTTCAAGTATGTCAAATATCTAAAATTCAAAGAGAAAATCCTATTTTTGAAGAAAACCATAATGCATAGTCAACCATGCATCTGCATAGTTTTTTAGAATCATTTAGTATTATATGAAAATCTTTAGTGGAAATTTCAATAAGATCATCTAGTTTTCAACATATATTTTATTTTTTAAAAATAATGAATATTTTATTTTTATTAATTTTACAATTAATTAGACACAAAAATTTGATAAAAGTGGATAACCAACTATGTGTCCACCCCAACTACCTCAAGATATATTTTTTTAATTTCCATTTGTATAGAATTAAGCCTAGTTGGCAACCATTTTTGTTTTTCTCATTCTTATGAATGAGGGAAAAAAAAATGATACATAATCAAATATAGACATGTATAGTTTCAACATATAGTGTCATTAAAAATACATACTTAGAAATTAAGATAATGGAAACCTTAAAAATAGTCAGAAGAAATTTAAAAAATAACATATATTTGGAAAGAAGTGTGATGAAAAAAAGGTAATCATATTTTTAATAAACATCTAATGAAATTCATTATTTCTATGATGGTGGAAGTTGTATTTTGATCTTTTAAATCAAAGAGATGGATTAGATTATGTGTGTAGAGCTCTAGGCCTTAGGCTTGAGAATCCAAACAAGTTTTGAGCCTTGAGGCATCTATTTGAAATTTTATATTTGAAAAATAAGTACACCTTATAATGTGTATGCATTAATTTCAATGTGTATATATTTATAAGAGTATATAATATTAAAATACATATAAAGCAAAGAATGTGAACATTCAAAAGATAGGAGAGTTGTTTACTAAAATAAGTGTTAATTACAAGGAAATAAATGTCACACATTTAAATTTCCTTATACTTTAAATTTATTTTAATATATATAAGAAACTATGGTCACTTTACATATTTTTTAATTGGTCTCATAGCTCCATAGGTTACAATTTGGAATATAGTTTTTCAAAATCCAATTTGATAAATACTTCATCATTTTCAAGATTTCAATATTAAACCTAGGGATTTCAAGCCATAATTTTTTTAAATGGTGTCAATTTTAGGTAAATGTGTAGTCATTTTAATGTTTTTGAGGCCTTTCAAATTGCTTTCTGACATTTATAAGAGTTATTGTTATTAATTAGACCTGTCAAGGTCAGATTACTACCCCTATCATACAAAACTTTCCTAAAACCCATCATTAACCATTTTCATCTTGTCAAACCAAGGAATTTTGGCCTAAAATCAATAATTTTGGTCAAAAAAGTTCTAAAATGCATTGTTTGAGGGTCAAAGTATGTTTGAAACAAGGGTAGAGGAGTTTTCCAAGTTATTAAAGAGACTATTTAGCTTATTGATGATGATTTTGATCTTTAAAATATCCAAAAAATATGAAAATAATTATATATATGCAAAACTCAGTCAAATATGCAGACAATCCATGCACAGGGGTCAATTTTGAGAGAAAATTGAGCTTTCTGGGAGCTACAGATAGTTTCAGGACCTCAAATTTTATACACAAGGTAATCATGACCTAAGGAATATTATAAAATAATTTATGGATATTGGATCATTTTATATACTCATTTTATTGTAATAGTCCTTAGCATGTCCATTGGAGATCACCATTGGAGCAGGCATCGTTCTGGAGTGCCATAGAGGTTTCTAAGTCTAGGTAAAAGTTTGAAAAACATGGGATGATTTTTTTTAAATCATAATAAGAAATTTAAAGATTGTAAAAAATTGAAATTTTAATCAAACCATGCTCATATAGGCTTTTGCAAGCAAACCGACATATAGGCCAAAAAGGGGTTTTTTGACTTTTCAAAAAAAATGTGCTTTCAGAGTATTTTGATAGCATGATATAGACCCCATGATGATTATTTAAATAATTTTGAAGTAGGTGAATATTTATTTTCATTTTGATAAATTTTTCACTTTCTGTAGTTCTAGACACCCTTCCTAACCTCATGTTCAGATGCTTATATATTTCACCACATGTGGATTTTGGCTGAATGCTCTTATTATGTTTTTATAAATTATATGTACTTATAATTAATGAAAAATAAATACCGATTGAGTTTATTTTCTTTATGAACAATCATTAAGAGTGTAGGTAGCCTAGAATGCAGTCAAAACCCCACAGGGAGATTTCTCCTCATGATCACTTTTCATATGTTTTGCATGGGAACCCAATATTTTTATTAATGTTATGGATGTAAGTTTTATACATATCAATATAAATATTTTTGGATTTGAATGTCTTTCCTTCATGAATCATCATTTTGAAGATTCAACTTCAAAGCCCTCCAAAACCCTCATAAAAACTAGTTTTGTAAAAAGTTGATTTTATTGACATAAAATGATATTTTATAAACCTAAAACCTTTTCAAACATTAATTAAGCTTAGAGAGGATTCCATAAGTGTTAATTTTATGCATGGAGTTGTATGGATGAGGGTATAAATCATGTTTTTGTGGAAAAAATATGTAAAATGAAGTACAAGATAGCTCAATAAAATATAATAAATGGATCTCAAAACCCAAGACTCTTTATTCATCATAAAATTTTAATTTTGGTAAAAATCATCCTAGAAGTGTCCTAACTAGCTAGATCAAAATAGACAGTCTGCAGGAAAATGGAGCAAAATAGGCCTAGTCAACCTTGTTGACTGAGTGTTTTCTCATCAAAATCAAATATATTATGATGAATAAAGTTGTTTTATGTATATTTAAATATTTTCTTAAGTTTAATGGAGTCCAAATGCAAGAGGATTCGCCTAATAGGCCTAATTGGTCAATTAAGCAAGTAAAGAATGGCATTGAAAATATATCAAATGAATTAATTTTAGAGTTATCACATGCCATATCTATTTTTTAAGTGGATATATCATTCTCAAATCAATTCACAAGTTTCAATTCATGCAAGTTGATCTCAAGTTGAGTTAACTAGTCCTTAAGGATCAAATCTCTTTAGTTGACTTTTGACTAGATTATGTTTTCCATGCAAGGAGGGACTTTTTAGTTCAAAAAATATGATATATTACATTATAAAGTGTAATAATATATTGCACTAGCATAGTGATTAGCATAATTAGATGATAGTTTAGGTGATGCATGGCATAACTATTTACAAGTTTACAATTTTATTAACTGATTTCTCTTTGTATATATTGACATGTTTTGTTCAATAAAAGCATCGCAACATTCAGTCATTCTACTTTGCATATTCCATCATTGGTATCAGAGCACTTTTAGTCCTGATTTGTGATTAGAAAGTAAATTATTTACAGGGGTGAGCATTATTCTTTATCACCCCACCTGATGAGAAAAAGAATAATGTTAGAAGTGCTTAGCATTGATAGTCATAACATAGATTACGGTAATCTGCATAATTTTTATTTGGGATAATTCAATTCATATCCTTAGAGATTTGAATCCTATTTTGTATTTGATCCACCCTGTTGTATTGCACCCTGCATAGAAGTTTATTTGCATTGATTTTATATTACAAGCATATATCGGCCAAAGTATTCATGTGCAGATCTGGTTTGATTGAAGTCTCCAATATTTATCAAGCGTTGGTCAATATATTGTGCCAGGCTTGACCCCTTCATATTTTCGTAGTTGTTCCACATGTCACTTCTCTATTTCATTTCCTACTATTTATTATCCTTCATTGCTATCACCACTATCACCCAACTAGGAATGCCATAGTGTAGAGCTCTCTAATGCATTATGGGTGGAGGATCATATGTGATGATAAACTAGTATTCCATCTTCCATTTTGTGGTTTCCATCACCATTACCATCTCTAAGATAATGTTAAAAATTTTCATTTATGTTTAGTTGATCCATTAGTATCAGGCTCAACTCAGATAGGAGTGATGGTTGATACAGGTTTGATTTATTTGAGTCTCCTTTTATAGTCATGCTATCTAGACTTCATCTAGTTTTAGGTTCAAGTTTTATTATTTACTCTAAGCCTCTTTAGTGTTACTTGTCACGACATTCTTTTATAATAATATTTTTTTGTGTCATTTAGTTTTAGTATATTAGTTTTGGGTTTAATAAATATTATTATTATCAAAATCAAAAATGAGTTGTGAGTAAAAGGTTTCGAATCAATAATTGAGTTATCCTTATCAAAAGTCTTTTTATAGGTTTGTTAAAAGTTTAGTAGTATTAAAATTTTAAAAGTTGATTAATCTTTTATAAGATTCATTTTGTATTTTTAAAAGTCAATTTTATAAAATGTGTTTTATGTTAACTATCAAAAATTAAATATTGGGTCAAATGTAAACGGATACATTTTCAAGTGTACCCAACAACCGATGAGCATGTGAATATTGTAGGGGGGCCTCATTTCAGTCTAAACGACATGCATATGAGCTTCATTGAGACATCAGTTGAGTAAATCAACTTCATATACTAGAGGCTAGAGGATACATATAGGTTTGAGGACAAATGTCATCCTCTAGTGCGTCACCTAAGATGGGGTTGCACCATTGTTATGGTGAAAAATTTTGGGGTGTTTGTTTTATGTTTTTGTAGTATATTTTTCAAATAAATTACTGAGCATTATTTTCCAGTTTGGTACCTCCTAAAAAATAATGTTGTGGGGAGCAAAATCACTAAAGTAGCACTTGGTTCTTGAAAAATTATTTGTGGTAATCCGAGAAACCACTGAAGTGTAGTAGAAACCTCATGCAACCCTCTAGGTTCATGGTTAACAGAGAGAAGTGTTCCTAAAACTTCTAGGTTTTTAGTAATCCTGCAAGAAAAAACCAAGGTGTCACCAAGACCTTGAAGCCATAAAGATAGCATGCCACCTCAGAAAGTGAGCAAGCTACATGGAAAGTGTACATATTTTTAAAGTGTTTTTAATAAAGGGGGGTCACTATCAAGAAAAAATTATTTTTATAGAAAAAATGTAATAAAGAGGGGAATGTTAGAAAAATACGATATATTAAATTGTAAAGCATAATGATTTGTTATGCTAGCATAGTGATTAGCATAGTTAGATGATAGTTTAGGTGATGCATAGCATAACTATTTATAGGTTTATGATTTTATTAATTGATTTCTCTTTGTATGTATTGACTTGTTATTGTTCAATAAAAGTATCACAACATTTAGTCATTCTGCTCTGCATATTCCATCATTTCTTATGTTCTAAAACATTTTCAAATACTCAAATGGATTTACATTTTGGACATTGGCATAGCATTTCATGAATGAAACATTTTTTACTTAACCATGGGCCCCACCACTTTTCTTCTATGCCAAAATTTGAAGATTATGCAAATTTTCATAAAGTTTATGGATTTTGATGAATTGTTTTAGCATTGTAAAAGGATTAGGTCTTGAGTTAACTAACTAAGACTTATCCTTATCTAAAATCAATGCCACTTTGGCTTTAGGTTAGTTTTAAACATATGTATTGGCTTTTTCAAGCCATTTTCCATTAATTCCTAAAGGAGAGAAGAAATTGTAATTGACACCATTTTTTATCAAATAAAAGAATATTTTTTTGCATATGGTTTTGAAATAGATAGAGTGTAATTTGACTATGTACTAGCATACAAGTGGCATATACTTACCCTTTTGTAGGTCCTTTCCACACCTATTGTGAAAATATCATCCTCTACAGGTCATTAGAAGAGCTAGGATTTGAATTTGCTTTGTAAAATTATTCCAGGCCTTCTTTTAAAACACTGATGTTTAGGGTTGAATGCAGAGTTTTTTTAAAAATTCATGTGTGTGTCTTATTCAATTTCAAAAAGCTTTCATATAATATCAATTATTCAAGTGCATCACCCCATTAAATAGGATTTCCCATTTTTATTTCCTTCTCCCTTTTCATCCTAAAAATTAAAAAAATAGTTTAGTTTTTAAAGATAAATCTTAAGGGAACCAACCCTCTCTAGAGATTCTTCTCAATATAGAGTCACCCACACTCTAAGAAGATCCAATTGTATAATCTAGAGAGAGGGTGTGTTTTGCACATCTTCAAATAGGGTGTACTCCAGACTGATAATAGTTTTTGGCACACCTGGTGGGACATTATCCTACATACTAGCCTTTGGAGACATTCAAAAGATTAGATATCATTTCCATATTGATTAATTTTATAATTTGGTTTAATAATGGTCTTTAATGTATTATTTTAGTATGGATCCATATAATCCTCACTATGATCAATATGATCAATCACACTATGATCCTCACCAAGAGTTTGAGGATCTATATCAAGCACACATGCAAGAGTATTGCCTTGATCCTCCCTATGAACAACCAATCCAGAATAATATTGCTCCTTGCCAGCCCTATCATGAGCCATCCTACCCATCTAGCCAACCTAATCATGGTCATTTTGCATCTACCCAATCCATATCAGCACTTAAACAAACTTTAGTGAGCCTTAAAAATCATGCATTAGAGTTGTACTCATAGAGATATTATCATCAAGATACCCCTACGCATCAGATCCATTATGTGAGAGTCATTGTAGCAAATAAAAGAAGAATGGGCACCTATTAAAAGACTAAATTGGGGAAACATCCCTGGTGATATGATGGATGTAGGTGGTTACATTCAAATCATTGAGGACAAACTAAAAGCTCTCAAGGAACAATAGGTTGAACCTCACTCTTATTATATGCCATCCACTCCTTCTTAGGAGATTATTCCAAGAGTCCCTTTAAGCTTGCCAAATTCTTCATGTATTTCTCAGACCTTCCCTTCTTGGAGATCTATCCAAGAGAACTATCAGAGAAAGAAAAATAGTATTATGTCACAACCTACTATTGAGATCAATGACCACTTTAAAGAGAAGATATTTCAAGAGAATATCGACAAGTAGATCAGAGAGTTGGAGCTGAAGATATGGAAAGAGGAAGAGAACCATAATCAAATGGTCAAGAAAGAGCCTCTATCTTTCCCATCTTGGAACCAAATCATGTAGTCAAGCCAATCCGAAGCTACTCAGATACCATCCCTCCTTCCTCAAGTATCTAACTCATTTCCATCTTGGAAATCCATCCAGAGTAACATGTAGAAGAAGGAAGAGGAGCATGTCATGTGGGAACTAGAAGAAGAAATTGCATATTCAAATGAGTCTCAAGAAGAGTCTGTTGAGGAGGATGCAAGTGTTCATGAAGATGATGAGGAATTAGTGGTGCCATCTTATAAAGAGAATGAACAAATTGATGTAAGAGCTGATCAAATTGATGAATTTGTAGGGTAGCTAGAGTTTAATAAATAACCAAAAAGCTCATTGGAGGACTTGTTTGAAATTTTTGGAGCAAGATATACTCTTCTCCAGGGGGACTATGGTCTAATTACAGCCAACGAGATCAATATTGTCAATTAAATCAAAGATAAAGGAGTGGGAATCCCTTCAATTCTACCACCTCATGGGTTCATTGTTGACATGGACTTGTTTTAGATCTTCAGAATGGGCTATCATCTTCTTGATGAGCCTACAGTCATGGATATGCTTCTAAAAGGTAATACAAGTATATTTTATGCTCAGATTAATCAACCAAATTGTGTGAAAATGAATCCTAATAATGAGAAGGAGACAACAAGTGAGTATGTCTATATCACAGGTTAATTTGCTCTTACTATTCCACAAATGAGCATGCCAAAAGAGTTGGCAAAGAAGATAATTGATTTCTCAACTTTTGAGCTTGTAAGGGAACATGTAATACATCATTATCCATCTCGTCATGAAAGTTAATTGTCAAATTTTAATTTTTATTTAGGTGGACTATCAAGTTGGAGGTTAGTTGCTTTTCTCTAAGTGCATATCCACACATGCTTTCAGTTGTTGTTTTTTCCCTTTCGAATTGTTGTTGTCCATTCCTCTAAGTGCATACGTGCACATGTTTGTTATTATTAGTGTCACTTGTCTTGTTTTTTTTTTGTATTCAAAAGATATTCAAAAAATTAGTGTTTATCCAAGTTAGTTTTACTAGAGTTTCTAAATTCTTTGACCAACAGGCTAGTCAACCCTTGAAAGTCACCAAAATTGTTAGTAATTTGACCTATCAAGGTCAAATTACTACCTGCATCATACAATTTTTTATAAAACCATTAATTAACCATTTTATGTGGTCAAACAGAGGAATTGTGGCCTAAAATCACTAATTTCAGTCAAAAAAGGTCTAAAATGCTTTGTTTGAGGGTTAAAGTATGTTTGAAATAGGGGTAGAGGAATTTTCCAAGTTATCGAAGAGGCTATTTAGATTATTGATGATTATTTTGATATTTAAAATATAAAAAAACCATGAAAATAATTTCATATACGCAAAACGTAGTCAAATATGCAGATAATCCATGCATATAAGTTAATTTTGAGAGAAAATTAAGCTTTATGGGAGCTACAGGTAGTTTCAGGACCTCAAATTTTGTACACATGGTCATCATGACTTAATTAAACTTATGAAAAAATTTCATGGACATTTGATGAGTGGATATACTCTCTATTTTGTAACAATTCCTAGCATATCCATTGATGATCACCATTGGAGCAAGCATCATTCTAGAGTGCCATAAAGGTTTCTAAGTCTAAATAAAAGTTTTAAAATCATGGGATGATATTTATAAATCATTATAATACCTTTAAAAAGTGTCAAAACTCCAAATTTTAATCAAACCATGCTTATACAAGCTTTTGCAAGCAAATAGGCATATAGGCCAAAAGGGGTTTTTTGAATTTTCAAGTAAAATGTAATTTTAGATTATTTTGATAGAATTATATAGACCCCATAATTATTTTTTTAGGCATTGGTATTTAGGTGATGATTTATTTTTATTTTGGTGAATTTTTCACTTTTTGCAGTTCTAGACACCCTTTCTAGTCTTTTGTTCAGATGCTCGTATATTTCACCACGTATGGAGTTTGGCCAAACAATATTATTATGTTTTGATGAAAAATATTTAATTATAATTAATGAATAATTGAGACTATTTTAGAGGCTTTGCTTTATGAACAATTTTGAAGATTCAGCTTCAAAGCCCTCCTAAACCCTTAAAAAACTAGTTTAAAAAAAAATCATTTTATTGCCATAAAATCATATTTATCAACCTAAAATATTTTAAAATGTAAATTAAACTTAGATAGGATTCCAAAAATGTAAATTTTATGCATGGAGTTGTCTAGATGAGGGTAGAAATCATGTTTTTGGTGAAAAAAACATGTAAAATGAATTACAAGATAGTTCAATGAAATATAATCAATGTATATCAAAACCTAAGACTTTTATTAATATTAAAATTTTTATTTTTTCATTAAAATTTCAATACTTGTCCTGACCAACTCGATTAAAATGGCCAGTCTGTAGGAAAATAGAGCAAAATAAGCCTAGTCAACCCTGTTGACTGAATGACGAGTGTTTAATCATCAAAATTAAATATATTGTGATGAGGAATGTTGTTAAAGGTCTATTGAATTATTTTTTTAGGTTTCATGGCATATTATTTTAGGTTTAATGGATTCCAAATGCAAGAGGATAGGCTATTAGGCCTAATAGGCCTAATTGGTCAATTAAACAAATAAAGAATGGTGTTGAAAATCTATCATCTGAATTAATTTTAGATTTACCACATGCCATGTATATTGTTTAATCATATATATAATTCTAAAATAAATCCACAAGTTTTAATTCATGCAAATTGAGCTCAATTTGAGTTAACTAGTCCTTAAGG
>JARHVA010000549.1:3937500-3962500 GCA_037957365.1 Torreya grandis | reverse complement strand
GCATTTACCTAGTCACAAGTGGATATAGTTTTAATGTGTCACTATTTTCCTATATGAAACTAATTGTAAGTAAAATAAATGTAAATTATAGTTTGGATGTGAAAGGGTCATAATGAAAATTGTGTTGCCACAATCACACCTTTTTTACTGAATAAGAGAGAAATGTGGTGATTGTGAACAAATATTCCTATACTTGATTGCATTTACCTTGGTCATAATTGGATATTATGTTTTTTTGTCACTATTAGGCTATAAGGGACCTAATCAAAATTAAAATTGGCATAAAAGGGTGGTTGGGTGTACATGGGTCACCAATGCAAACTATATTCCTCGATGCACACCACTTTGGCATGAATTAAAACTAAATTATCATAACCATGTAAAAATGTGTCCCAAATTATCCTATTTACCCTACTCATAAATTATTTTTGTGTTTTTGTGTTAATTTTGACATATAAGAGACCTAATCATAAGTAAAATCGACATAAAGGAGTGGTTGAGTATGTATTTCTATGTAAACTTTAATTTTGACAAACATAAGACTCTTAGAAATATCATCAAGCAATTCAAAAGTTCTCATAACCTTAAAAATGAGTATATGTTTAATCAAAATGGACATCAATTACAAAATATATGCCTTGTAATCCCCTAGGTTGAATACTAAAATCATAAAAATGACCAATTACTAACCAAAATGTATTTTGAAATCTATATGTTACCAGTCTAGATTGCACCCTTGAGGCAAAGGTGTTTCAGACATACCTCATCTAGATGATACAATGGAATCACCTCTAGGTCTAGGTAGCCTATTGAGTGAGGTGAATCTCTATTTTTGGGTCTATCTATCCTGATGCATAATCTAAAATTTTTTCCTAAACTTATGTGTTTTTCCAATGAAAACAGATAGGAGAATGCATGAAATCAAACCTAAGAGATAAGAGGTATTGTACCATATATTGTGTCTTCTCTACTTGATCCTTCAACAACACTTATGGATAGAATAAAGACTGACATAGTCTCTCACCAAAAGACTCCTACACAATAGTGTTTCACATGGAGGTTATGATAAATTACTATGAATTGAGAATGATGAATGAGATGTCTGGTTTAAGACACTATCAATCCGTTTTCACTACAAACATAATCATTAACACCTTTACACCATGTAACCTACATAAGAAAATTTATTAGTATCTAGGTGAGATCAAGGACATGTGAAGGGAGGAAAATAAACCACTTGAGAAAATTAGACATGAAAAATACACTAGAATACCAACATAAAGGAGGTTGAATCAGTCTTTATATTATCTCAAGGCTTCAAGATCAAATGGCCATAACTTTCTATTACCCAATAGACGGATGTGTACCATGGATTTTTAAGCCCAATTTATAGAAAAATATGAGAGAGAGAGAGAGAGAGAGGTAAAATATATCACTAAATCTCATCACTATTTAAATACACCTTCATTTTCAGTTTTGAAATCATAAAGATTGTCCATGACACACCACCTTCTAGCTCTTTCCAATGCATGAGGCATGTTGGGTTGAAGATCTTCATGAATGTATGGCATAGAATAGGTGTATGTGAATATATTTTAGTCTTAGTTGACCTAATTCAAGAAATGAGAATTCTAGCTTGGTCAAATAATTCTTTTTTTGGTAGTTACTATGGTAGAATTGTGGTGTAATTGACCTCCATGAGTCATTAAACAACCTACCCCTTTAAATGTTGAATAGGGTTAAAACTACCTCATCTTCATAATGACCATGAGATATGAATTATTTCCTCCATATATGAGTTAAAATATCATTTATGCTTCTCTATTGACACTGTTAGTATAAATATACATGAAGAGACATCTTTTTTAATTGGCCAAATAGGCCTACTAGGCAACTAGGCCTAGTCAATCAGTACTAGTCATTGGGATGGCCATCGAACTTTCATAGAACCTTGATAATGCATTATTGATCCTGATTCAATATAAAAATAATAATATTATACCATGATTTATACCCCTCAATCAATGTACATCTACCATTCTTTCTCATCTAGGTGACTAGACCATCCTTCTACTAACACCTCTAGACTACCTCTCTAATCTAAGAATGTGAAAGCATATAAAGGTAGAATTGGGTGTATTTTATGGATTGATAGGGTATAATACATATCATACCACCATCTTCAATGATCTACAAGTTTTCTTCTACCTATGTACCTTGAATTTACCATGAAATTTTGAAAAAATAATGGTATTTATTACATTCGTATAGGTGTCCATACAATCTAGTTGTAATTTTATGACCTTATCATAGTATACAATGATATTAAGGTGTTTTAAAATCAAAACCAAGGAATATGGACCCTTAAATTTCACTTTATTTCCTATCAGGTCATTATGGAAGGTTTAAGAAGGGTTTAAACATGCATAGTCTCTTAATGATTATTCATAGCCCTAAGGTCCTAAATTACAGAACTAATACCAAGAAAAAAATTTATACAACCTCCCTAAACATATCTTAGTAGATAATAACTCCATTAACCTACTCCTTGACATTCACACATAAGGATGACAACTCTCAGATTAGAAAACATGCAATTGTGGGGTCTAGAGGAACATTGAGTGTGCAGGTAGTGAGATTTCATGAATTTAGATTAAAATACCTATATGATACATGTGGTCATATCCTAACACTTTATTATATTTTATATTCATTTAAAACTCCCCAAAGTGTCTACAGATCTCTCATACATAAGCTTAGGGTTTGTAAGCCAATAGGATAGTTTGACCCTAAATTCTAAATTAAGATTTACTCTTGATTCCATAAGTTAAAACTCATGGAAAAAACTTATAAATTCATCACTCAGTTTCCTAAATCCTTCAATCCTCAAAATACTCCCAATAATTCAATTTGTCTTCTAATTTCATGCTTAGGCCTACTATGCCTAATTAACATTTCAAGTCTCTTCAATTTGTTTCAAAAGACCAAACCATCTCAATGGATAATATGAATACTTGGGATAAAATATAATAGACATTTTTATCACTCCTTCACCTTTCATCCATGCATATCTAAATCATATCGTAATCTTCTTCATGACCCTCCTTGTAGGAGACATAGTAAATTTGACTAGACTATGAGTGTAGACATCCTACTCTTGTTTACAAATTGACTCTTCTTTGAGTGATGGAACATATTTATTAGGGTCATCTTAATTGTATATAAATTTTAAGTCTTTTATCTAACTCATTCACCACTTATTACTTTGATTTCTCATGCTGGCATGTAGGTGGCAGTTGAGTTCTTGACTATGTGTAAGAGGTGAGTATTCCTCTTCCATTTGCCTCTTGGACCAAGCAAACTTTGGTAATTTTTAGGAATTTTTCCATATTTCATATAACATAACTACACCATCTTGATTCATTAATAACTCATCACCACATGCTCCTTTTATTTCCTTGCACAAACACAACCCTACATAAATTCATTAGGTCTCTTTGACTATAACACCATTAGGATGAGTTTATTTAAGCTTAATTGGGTCTTATTCACTTTGGATTGTCTTCAGTATCCTTGGTGAAACTATATTATGGTATTATTATCATTTAGATTTTATTTCATGTGTGTCTTCATCTCTTACAACCTTAGGTTTTCTACAAAACTTATGCATCTCTACCATAAATCTATAGGTTCTCAATTAGGTGTTTTGACTAAATTTCTCATCTTCGAGGAATCTGATATTCTTAATCATAATATCCCAATATTCCATGCTCTTCTAAACTAATTTTTAAATTGGGATGAGATATCCTTTGGATCTAATCCCATGACTTAAACACCTTTACTCACCTTGTAGCTTTTATTCTACCAAAACAAGGAAGATAGTCTCTTGAGCCATATCTAGTTTTTTAAGGTTCATTAGACCTTAAATATAGTTTATTATATTAATATATAGTCTTAGGTATATTTTTTCAATCTATTTAAATGTTTTCCTACCTCCATGAAGGCCCTGCAACTTTAACACTAAGGGATCTTGACCATCTTTCCTCCGCAACTTAGAATTAGTATACCTTTCAATTGGATTACGAATGATCTATGAGTATGAGGAATTAAGTAAAATTAATAAAAAACCATAGATTATAACCATAAAATTAATATCATTTGTGTTTTAGTATAAGCTTATTATTCTCTATAGTTATTACAATGAAACACCCTGCTCAGACATGTAATGAGGATCACACTATGCATGGCAAACAGACTTGAAAACATGATTTTGAAGGAATTAAGCTCATTTTTATGACCTAATTATGTTATTATGGATCACTTAAAGTTTTAATTAATCTCCAAGAATCCACCACTCAATCGATAGAGCAATACTAACTTCCTTCATGCACTACAGACCCCAAAATGTTAGGAAGACATTGTTTCTAACTTGTAACAACTCCATCATGAAGGTATTATTACTTACCTAAATTCACACGTGGGTAATATTGATAAGGAGTGAATTTAAAGGACTTTTAAGGCTCATATAATACATATTTAACCAACATTTTTATCAACCAGGCCAAGAATGCATTGAAACCATCCAAAAGTTGACCCTGTGTAGATGTAGAAGGAAAATTTGACTACTTATATTCTTATAATTTGTTCATAGAGTATAGGGGATAGATCATATAACTAATATAATTATTTTAAATCTCATTATTCCCCATTATTTTGATCAAGATCTTAACCTTCAACTCTCTTCCTCCTGTATAGACTGAGAAATAACTTGAATAGTTGTCCAAAGCCACCAAGGAGAAAAATGGAGATAAGGAATAGGTTTTTAATTTATTTCAGATTTTTAATCATGTATTATCTTCTATGATGTCTATAATGTGTCCCCCATGATATTTCTGACCTTATCTAATTTTGAAGTGACCGTACAGGTCTGTACAAGTCTTGAAACCACCTGTAAAATATATTTCTCTACATTTTTTCATGATTGGGGTATTGAAAAACTATTAGAGGACAAGAGGAGGGAAATGAGAAGTCAAATATACTCTCAAATCAAAGGGTATAGATGGAGGGAAGTTGAAATTTCATCTCTCAAGCATGTGTGGCTCTTTATGGTGGATGAAGGATATTTGATCCTTTAAAAGACTCCTTTATTACATATAAGATCATCTTATAAAGATATGAAATGGATATGAGACCTTTGAAAACTCATAAATAAAATGTGACACCTTTTATAAAGGATTATAATATGAATTTGACCTATATGGCATGTTTGAAGGGCATTTAATGACCTTATGGGTTCATTAGATCTTGAAACAATCTTGAGTAATAAGAAATAGAATATGACTTTATATATGTCATTAAACATCATGCCAAGAATTAAACATTAATTGGATACCTTACACATCTTTCTAACAAGTCCCCCCTTCAAGAAGTGTATAAAAAAATCATAAATATAATAAGAACAAGAAACCTTAATCTCTCCAAATACCTTAATTTTTGCTAAAATACCTTAACCTTATCAAATGAGGTATATGCTACTTCTATGGCTTCAAAAGACACTTGATACCCTTCCTTTCACCCAAGGAAAACTTGTGACAACCTAATACATCACTTAATGACTCATGATATGGAATCAAATGATGATCCTTTAAACAACCCCTAGTTCACACAATGAAACATTAAACCATGCTAAACCATGCTAATGAGGCTTTTAAAAGATCATTTTGAAGACCATGACAAGATCTAGATAACCATATACAATATTATAGGTACCTATGCAAAAAAATTGAACTATAGGTGTTTAAATTTGGCTTGGAGGCCAAATTATCAATAGTATTGGTGAATCACAAGGGTTGAAATCCCAACTAGTCAAGGGAAGCAATTATCTCACACATGACAATCATGATTCAACTAAGATGACCACTCTATTTGGGCTGATAACAAGACTTTAAGGACTATATAAATCCTCACCACACACAAAAAATACAATAAACAATACAAATTAGGAAGAAAACATAACAAACTTGTGCTAACAAATAATTATTTGGAATAAGATAAAGAAAACCTACTATAAACAAATAACATGTACATGACTTCTTCCTCTAGGATCAAAAGGGAAGATTTTTAGGTAATCCTTTTTATGTGGTGAACAAAGATGTATATAAATTTTATTATTTAACCTTATCCATATTGGATACATCTTATATTTGATTAACAATTTTCTTGGCATTCTTTCAAGTGGATCCTTAGCTGAAAATATGTTCCCAATTAACATAAACTCATCTTGTCCTTAAATACTTAATTCATACTATTTTTACATGCTAGGATAGATATATAAATTGACCATGGATACAAACCTAAAACTTGGTGACTCATTAGGATCATGTTCTTTAATGTGTGTACTTTTATCATCTCCTTCTTGAGCATGCTTATTTAAATGTATAGGTGTATCATCCAAATTCAAACAAAAATTTTCAAGATCTTCCCAAAATGCAACTACCTCTTGGCCACTTGAAAGGATGGAAACCTTAATATCTCCTATGCCATTCTCATCAGGGATATCATGATTATCAAATGCATCTTCAATATCTATATTTTGTTCATGTTGCTCAATAGGGTAAATAAATAAATTATTTTTAACAACTTACTTCATGCTCTACTACATTTTCATTTGATACCACCATGTCATCATCAATTCCTTTGAGATGTATTTCATGCTCCATCCCAATATTTTTTTCATATTTCTCTTCAAGAGACCCACAACTTGTGATCACTTCAAGTTCTCTCATAAATTCATGGTATAATTATTTCCATGAGTTCTCTTCATCCTACTTATCAAAGGTTGTTGCTATTATTTCATGCTTTCTTGGAAGTGCATATTAATCTTGTATTTCTTCTTGAAGGCTACATCTTTATGGATCCACTACAACCAAATTATTTAGTTCCTTTTTTACAAAAGAGATAGGATTGTCATCTTCAATGTAGTAAGGTAATTCAAAGCAAAGATTTACCTTTTCTTGGTCATTTTAACACTCTTGAAGGTTTTCCAAGTGCACCCTAGCTACTTTAACTTCATCATGTCTAAAATTCAAGTTGAATTTTTCCTCACCAAGGGGAGTACCAATATAAATATCATCCTCACACACACTTGAGATGCCTTCATCATGACTACCCAGGGATCCATTTTCACTTAGATATCCCTCTTTAATCTTCTATACCACAAGTTCTTGTTTAAAGGGGGAGATGATGGGAGGACAAGGTAGTTCACTAGATTTCTTGATGTTTTCAATGTTTTCTTAAAACTATGGAAAGTATTTGGAGTGAGATCATGAATGGAATTTTTTCATTCTTGGTTGGGCATGAGCATGAGATAATATTGTTGTTCAAATGGTGAAGCATGAAATACTTGAAAAGAAGCAAGGGAGATTGAGTAATGGTAGGTGAATAATTGAGAGGAATATGTTTCCTTTTAACCTCCAATCCCCTATTTATAATTTTATAATAATTAATTTCCATATACACTGGGGTTGACACAAAATGAGGCTGATTTGAGGTAGGATATGATGGATGAGGTTTCTTGGGTTGGATCTCTTGATTCTCCCACCTCATTGTTATGTTTTCCCACCATTGGATGAAGGTTATCATTTACCTTAACTCATTAGTTATATCATATTGATTTTATTAATAAAATACTACCCAATTTACCTTCAACATCTATAATAATTTCCTCAACTTCTCTATGAGGTGAAAATACATCATATCTCCAAGCTCTATTCATTTATCCCACTTTCTCATTACCTGATGCAAGGGCATCCTTGTGGATCCCAAAATGAACTCATTTTTAGATTGAATTTATATTTTAAGTGTTTTATATGTGTAATATGTCATATTTGTGTCTTATGTGTGATCTAGGTTTGTTCAAGTGGCATAAAATTTGAATTATGGAGTTTCCCTCCAAAACTACCACATTTGAAAATTTGAATTTTTGAACCCTGTGGAAGCATTTCCATGCATTCTATGAGTTTGATAAATGTGTAAAATGTGTTAAATAGGTATTAATATTATTTAAAGGTCCTAAATAAGATCTTAATTCTATAGGTATGGTCATAAAGTGCATATAGTGGAAAACATTCAAAAAGGCAATGTAATTTTCAATTACTTCCACGTAGAAACCTCCAAGATTTAGTTATGCCTTGTAGGAGAGTTAGTTATGTTTGAAAATAATTTTTTTGCATTTGAATATATATGTATATATAATATTATAAACGATGTATGCGGAGAGAAGGGGAAGTTTGTTAATGTAACCCATGTTGTTTTGAATGAAAATGAAAAAAATAGACCCTATTTTCAAGTCTGTCTGTTGTTGCATTATATATGTTTGAATATTGAATGTGAGAGAATTTTGTTTATTTAAATGTGTGGATGGTTAATTTATTATCATGTATATTTGATTAACAACTTTGAAAAGATAAATGGTGAAAATTAATCCCCTATTCTGAGAAAACCAAGATATAAGTTTCAAAATCTGAGTTGTGAGTTTTTGCTATAGGCAATGTTATAATGGTTGCTGATCAAATGAGCTTGGTAAAATTTTGAATGTTTCTTAAGTGAATAAAAAAAAATATTTTTTGTTATATTTTATTGACATAATAAATGATTTCACTAGTATTAGATATATGGAGGTACAAAACCAGTGGATTAAGTATTTTTTAGTATTCGTTATTGAGTGAAGTTGATAAATGGTTCATAAGGTATATTATTATTGTTTAGATATTATCATAGATTTTATGTTTGAATATATAGTAATAAACTTTGAGAATAAATTTATGCACAAATATAAGGATCATAATTACTATTGGAGTGAAGAATTAGAACATAAACCTATTTCTTAAAGTGCATGTTGAACAATTAAACTGTGCAATGGATCTTTGA
The DNA here is from genome assembly GCA_037957365.1 of Torreya grandis. Classification (NCBI taxonomy): domain Eukaryota; kingdom Viridiplantae; phylum Streptophyta; class Pinopsida; order Cupressales; family Taxaceae; genus Torreya; species Torreya grandis. The sequence goes on along the minus strand of JARHVA010000549.1, from coordinate 3,953,572 downwards.
AGAGATATGATCAAAGAATAGATATATAAGTCTTAAATAACATTGGGTAAGTGAAATTAATTTAATTTAATGTTATTTTATTTATTTATTATTCATGAATGAGTTATAAATATGATAAACCCTACCTCAGACTTGTAGTTATGTAATTTTGAGACACAGTCAAGAGTATTTTGTGTTGAAAAGTTGTAACAATGGGTGAAAGCTTCGGGTCCAAGGATTTTGTGACATGGATAAAGGTAATATATACTATAAAAACCATTTTTAAGTCTTTAAACTCAAAATAATTCATGAAAAGTAATTTGAAGCCTCTCAGCTGAGACAGTTTCTTCTAAACTGCATGTCTTGTTATTCCATTGTTCAAAATTAATGTAATTTGGTGTAAATATGTGCTTTTATGTAAAATGGGATATTTTTTGGTTTCCATAGTTTCCATACCTTTCAAGGAGACTGTTGGTAAATTGAACCTAAACAAGCCTAATATGCCTAAAAAGAAGTGTAAATTGAGTTCAAAAAGTGATCAAAACCAAGAGATGGGACTTGAAAGTTATTATAAGGATTAAAGAGTAAAATGGGTTTTTAAATAATAAATTATAATTAAAATTGGTAAAATAATTTTTTTTTACAATACCAAAAAGCCCCAAAACATGGCTAGTAAGACTATGTGTTAGTAGGCAAAATGGTGTAAAAGGTATGAGTTGAAACTAGAGAGTGTTGTATGTAAAAGTGAGGTAATTATGATCTTAAAAAGTTTGAACAAAGTAATATTATATTTAATCTAATCATATAATGATATTTTAATATTTCATGGAGGTTTGACCTAGTGAAATGAGCCTTTGAACCATTGTACAAGGAGTGTGTAGACTACATTTCAAGTTGTGTAGAGAAAGGAACCAATGCTTGGTAAGTGTGTAGTTTGAATAAATATTTATAAATTATTGTGATAAACTTGTTTTAGGTGATTTGAAACACTCAAATAGGTAATTAATTCTTTGAACCCTATGGTCAAGTGAACTTATGAGCTATTGATCAGGAGTGTAACATGAACAAGGTAGAGGAGTGAGAAAGTCTGAGTAAGAGATTGAGGTTTTGGTATTTTATATACATCATTCTGGTATCAAAGGTGGAAAAATATTATTATGGATTATGGAAAATATTTGACAAAGTAAGTTTTGAGGTGAAGTTTAGGGCATGTAACTAGGTGCAGTGCTCCATAAAGAGAGCTAACAAAGATGAGGATGAGTTGGTCTAGATAATGACCCAAATTATTTATACATTAGTGATGATAATGGATGCCATTTAATATACTCTTATAAGGAGAGAATAATGATAATATAGCCAACAAGGTGAGGCAACACCTTCTGTATACCAAATTACAAGGTGATGACCTTTATAAAACTATGCAAGTCTATATGGCTCTATATGTGGAATTCTCTTCAACCTCAACTTTTGTACCATCTCTAATGAAATAATGTTATTATTAATACCACCATCAATAATGAAATTACATACTTTATAATGTACATGGTAAGGTATGTAATTTGGTTATTTATGGTGGTATTACTAATAATATTATTTCATTAAAGATGGTACAGGAGTTGAGGTTGAAGAGAATTCCACATATAGAACCATATAGACTTGCATGGTTTTATAAAGGTCATCAGATATTGGTAAGTGAGAAAATGTGGGTTGAGTTTTAGATAAGAAGATATCAAGATCGAGTTTTATGTGATGTTTTACCTATAGATGTGTGTCACTTGTTGCTTGAGAGACCATGGTAGTTTGATAAGCATGCCATGCATGATGGAACAACCAACACATATACCATTAGGAAGGATGAATAGTCATATACTCTTATTTCATTGAAGGGTGAATAATATAAGAAATATAATAGACTAATGATGATGTTTACAAGACAATATTAGAGTCAAGCAGTGGAAAGATTAGGTTTGTTCAGAGCACCCAATGAAGAAAAGAAGATGAATTGTATTGAGTTGGTTTATCTGAAGAGTTAAAATTTCATTTTGTAAGAAATATATCTTCAAATGAAATAAGAAAAAGCACCTAATAGATTTCTCAAGCATTAAGATAGTCAAGACAAATATAATAACAAAATAGAGTTAGATGTTGTAGCTGAATTGGAAAGGAAATGGCTTGGGATTGACACTAAGCAAGTAAAGAGTAAGTTGGAGGTTGAGATGTGTGAGAATGCAGCTCATAAGAGAGCCATAAAGGATCCAAGTTTTTTTTCTAACATGATGATTTGTGATAAAATTACAGGTAAATAACAAGCAACCCAAGAAGAGGTGGTAAATGATCACAAAAGTTTGCAAGAGAGTCTTGAACAAGAAGAGGATGTTAATGAAATGGGTAATATACAACAGGCCCATGTACAAGGTGACCATGTAGAAGTGATAAATCAATAAGATGAGGTAGTAAATTAGATAATAAAACCCATGTATATGCAAGTGAAAGAGGGAAGTAAAGATGTTGATATACAATAACAAGCTAAGAATGTATATAAGAATGAGGTAAGCAAAAGACAAGCACAAGTTGTGCATAAAGTGGAATGGATAGTACAAGAATCATGGGTGAAATATGAAGATATAATACTTTCATTAGTGTTTAAATATGGATTTAAGGACATGGTGAATCATATTTAAGAGGAAGAGTGGCATGCATATGCAAAGAAAGAAGAAGATGGTAGCAGCTATGATTTGTTTAACATTGTTGCTTTGTGTGTAGGTATGTTGATTGAGAAGGTGAATCAAAAAAGCCTAAATATGGGTCCCAAGTGCATGTACACCTCTATGAGAGGAAATTTAAATTATACAACTTCAAAGAGTAAGTTTAAAGCATTCAAGTAGCTGCATATGCCAAGTGCAACATTCAAGAACTTGTGGCAAAGTTTTCTCAGTTTGGTAGTATGATATAGAGTCATCCTTATGGATCCCAAAATAGACTCATTTTAGGATTTAATTTGTATTTAATTTGTTTTTTATGTTTAATAGGTCATATTTTTGTCTTATGTGTGATCTAGGTTTGTTTAAGTGGCATAAATTTTGAATTATGGAGTTTCCCTCCAAAAATGCCACATTTGAAAATTTTGAATTTTTGAACCCTGTGGAAGAATTTCCATGCATTATATGAGGTTTATCAAGGTTTAAAACATATTTAAATTTTTTTTATGAGGTATTAATATTATTTAAATGTCTTAAATAACATCTTAAGGCTATAGGTATGGTCATAAAGTGCATATAGTGGAAAACATTCAAAAAGGCAATGTAATTTTCAATTACTTCCATGTAGAAACCACCAAAATTCAGTTATGCCCCATAGGAGACTTAGTTATTTTTGAATATAAAATTTTTCCATTTGAATATATATGTATAGAGTAGGGGAAGTTTGTTAATGTAAGCCCTATTTTTTTGAGTAAAAATGAAAAAATAGATGAGAGAAAGTTCTTTGTTTCCAAGTGTGGATAGTGAATTGATGATCAGGTATATTGGATTAAAAAAATTAAAAAGATAAATTTTTAAAATAATACCCTACTCTAAGAAAACCAAGATACAGGTTCCAAAATCTAAGTTGTGAGTTTTTGTTACAGGAAATGTTAAAACGGTTGTTGAGAAAATGACCTTGGTAAAATGTTGAATGTTTATTGAGTGAATAACAAAAATGAATTGTGGTTATTCTTGATGCTTGGATTTTGACGCTTGAGGAGAGGCTCAACTCTCCTCATCCATGTGGCAAAATGGAATCATCTCTCTTCTAGTGGGTGACATTTTTGTTGAGATGAATCTCTATATTAGGGGCTAGCTCACCTTGATGCAACTTTAAATCTCTCTCTAATCTATAAATTGTGTATGAAAAGAGTTCAAGAAAAAAAATAAGAAAAAAAACCTTGATGTACCACTGTTTGATATCCTCCCAACTAACTGAGACCACTACTTTAAAGACAAAACAAGGTATTTTCTTGCAGAGAACTCACAACTCAAGAACCATTGCTACATCAATAATTCATATGATAGATTTGAGAAGGTATATGATTCTTAAGATGGAATGAATGATCCAAAGAAAGATACAACCATAAATCACTTCTAATATATCTCTACACTTATAAAATAATAATAGCAAAGACCTACAACAATCTCCTTTTTGCAAATTGATAGACCATCAAGAGTACAAGCTATAAAAGATAATATTTCACTAGACTAGACCAACAATGACTCAATCATTACTCAATGTTATAGCATATGAGAGGTAATCAAACTTGTGTATCTCTTCAAGAGTTCTTTGAGTACAAATCTAGCCAGAGTTTCCCCAATAATTAGTGGAGGATGTAGAATGAGCCAAGAGAACACACATATATATATATATATATATATATATATATCCTTGAGAGGTAGAGTAATCAAAGGAAGTCCAAGGGTCACTGAGACATGCATCATCTTGAAAGAATCAGTTACATTTGCATGGGAAAGAATTAGGTGAGCTATGCCATGTCATCAAATAGATCGGTTATAATGAGTTATAACTAAACCAAAGCCTCAATTATAATTTCCACTTGTTACCTTTATCCTCTCCTTTAGGTTCCAAATAATCCTTTCTTTAAAACTCCAATAGCTAGTTTTTGTAGTCTAAAATTGATGTTCTATGGGCTATCACCTTTTAGGTATTTCTTTAGACTTTTATTTCCTTAGACTTTTTGTCTTAGAAATTTTACCAAAATAATTTATTCTGGTCTTTTATTTCCTTTGTTCTTTTCTTTCAAATTTTTTATTGCTCCTTTATGTCTTAAATAATTTTCATGGACAAAAAATCTAAAGGAAATCATGTTTTCTTTGTATCAAATAAAATGTCCATAAGAATTGGACTTTGGCACCTTTTCAAGTTTTTCAAAAGAATTCTTTAGACAATTTATCTGAAAGAATTCCTTTGGAATTACTGTTTAGCCCTTGGTTCTTTGAAATGACCCTTCAAAAAAGTGAGAAAGACCCTTTTTAAAAGGAAACATACCCTTCTGCTTCTTGCAAGTGACCCTTCTAAAAAATTGTGTCTCTTCTGAAAGGAAAATACCCTTTTGATTTTTGAAATGGCCCACTCTCCTATGGAAATAATCTTTCAAGCTTTTGAAAATGTCCTTTTGGGAAAGTTGAAATGCCCTTTTGGAAATTTGAAAGTGTCCACTTAGCTTGAAAGAGTCCTTCAAAAAATTTGTCACCTACCCTTCAGAAAACTTGTAAAGTATCCTTCAGCAAAAATGAAAGTGTCCTTCATAAAAATGAAATGATCCTTTGAAAATGCAAGTGCCCCTTCAAAAAAATTGCAAGTGACCCTTCAAAATATTTGTAAGTGTCCACTTTCCAAAGAAAATAGCCTTCGAACTTTCTGTAAAGTACCTTTTGGCCTTCTTGAAAATGACCCTTCGGGAAAGTTGAAATTGTCCTTTAGCTTTAAAAATTCATTTGGAAAAGTTAAAACATACCCTTTGGAAAAGTTAAAGTGGACCATTTCTTGTGAGGAAGATACCCTTTGAAAAAGTTGTTTCGAACAAAATATCCAAAACAATTCCTTCAAAAATGTTTCAAGTTGCCCTTCAGATTTTTTGTCTCTAACAATTTTTTTGAAAGAATTCAGCACTTAAACAAAAATCCCAAAGATAAAACCCTAAAATAATAAATTCTTAGAAAAATACCAAAATAATCCCTCCAAAATAGTTAGACTTGTACATTTTTAGGGGCTTGACAAAGGACACTTCTTTTGAAGAAAAACTATGTACTGGACCTAACCAAAGATATAGATTTAGATGATATTTTACAAATAGGGGTGCCCAATTTTGGCCCGAAGGACTAAAATTTGGTCAACAAAATGGTGACTCATAGGGGTAGTATGCTTGTTATACTAACCATACTAGTAGCCTTATCCAACTCAATGCCAATGGATTCAATGAATTATTGAAGATGACTAACACAGATTATGTACAAAAAAACATAAGGAAACACAACAGACATCAACAAAAAGACCAATAAAAAATAACACAAAACAAGACAAGAACAAACTAACACATGTTCATAAGCATTTAGGGAACACAAGGAAAACAAGAAACTATGTACAAAAGAAAAAATAACTTCAATAACAATGTTTTAGATATATCCCATTGACTGGGATATGCAGCTCCTCTCCATCCAACTTTGAGAGTTGGAAACCATTATGTTATCTATACTTTATAATCACATATGGTCCACTCCAAAAATCATCAAAATTTGTGTGCTTTCTAGGTTTGGCCCTATCTTCATCCCATTTTAGGACAATGTCTCCTTATTTGAAACTCCTTATCATGGACTTCTTGTCAAAATACTTCTTTGTTTGCTCTTGGTGAGTTGTCATGGTTTGTATAGCTTGATTTCTTGTCTCCTCAAGCTCTATCAACTCACATCAACTGACTTCCATGCTCTCATTTTCCATCAATTGTAATTGATATGTGAGGTCTAAAGCTTGTAACTCAAGTGAGATATGAATTCTGGCTTCCCTTCCATAGACAAGTGTGTATGGTGAGTTCCCAATTGCTCTCTTTGGGGTGATCCTATCAGCCCAAAGGGATCTCTTTAACTTGGTGTGCCAAGTCCTTTGATTCTCCTCCATTGTCCTCTTAATAATCTTGATTAAGTTATTGTTTGTGGACTCAGCTAGTCCATTCCCTTGGGGATAGTAGTTGGAGGAGGTGCTAAGATAAATGTCATGCTTTAAAGCCCATTCACTTGTCCTTGTTCCTAAGAAGGCTAATGCATTATCTAAAATGATTATTGAAGGAGATTTAAACCTAGTTATTATACCTTCATAAAAGTCTAGGACTGAGTTTTCATTTTCCTCCTTAAGAGATATAGCCTCCACCCATCTTGTAAAATAATTAATCACTGTCAACACCCACTTGTGACCAACACTAGAAGAAGGATTGATCATACCTATGAAATCTAAACACCATTGCATGAAGGGTTTCTCAACCTAGATTGGATTAAGAGGCAAGGTAGCTAGATTTTTGTTTTCCATCAAAAAGAGCACACTTTTGGCATGTCCTTACCTAAGTGTGAGTGTCCTTAAAAAAGCTAGGCCAAAGTAACCAGATCTAATAATCTTAGCAGCTATGGTTCTTGGAGCAAAGTGACCACCAACTAGTCCATCATGAAACTCATGAAACACTTTGTCAATCTAGTCCAAATCAATACATCTCAATAATACACTAAAAAGTGTTTTCTAAATATCACTCCATCAACAAGTACCTTCTCTTGGGCTTATCAAGACCTTGTGGACACTCATCGGTTTGAAGGAAATAAATCATGTCTTGTCTCTAACTCCTCATGGATGAAGGTATAACTAGTGGATGATTATCATGGAGTTCCAAAACAACCTCCCTTTGCTTTTTCAAGTCTGAAGCAAGTTGCTCACATAGTCCTTTTCCCTTCACTAGCTTGATTGTTTTTATCTCCACATCATACTCCATCACTTTGGTGATCCAACTTGCCCTTTTCTCATTCAAATCTCTACTTAATAGAAATTATTTCACACTAAGATGGGGCATAAAAATGTGTATCTTTTTATTCTAAAACATATACCTAAATTTATTTAAATTCCTTATGACTGAAAGCACTTGTTTCTCAACATATGAGTACCTTATCTCATAGCCTTCCAATCCTTTACTAAAGAAGGAAATATGATGTTCAAAATTTTCATCATTAGCTTCAGTAAGAATTGTAGAGATTACCACTTCATTCCTAAAAGTGTACAAACTGAAGTCCTTTGAGAAGTTTTGACTTGTAAAAATAGGAGATTGGGCAATGGTTTTCTTGATCTCCTCAAAACTTTCTTTCTTCCTTCCTGTCCAGGTGAATATCTCATCCTTCCTTAGCATGGAGGTCAAGGGCTTGAATACATTATCAAAATTAGGAATAAACCTCCTAATTAAATTTATCTTACCAAAAAATCTTTGAAAACCCTTTTTATGCTTAGGCAAAGATAATGCCAAGATGACACTTGCCCTTTCAGGATCGATAGATAGGCCTTTGTTATAAATAATGTGGCCTAAGAGTTTGCCTTCATGAACAAAAAACACACACTTATTTGGGTTTAGAGAGATCGAAAACTCTCTACACCTTTCAGAAATTTGTCTTGGGTGATTCAAATGATCTTTTACCTCCTTAGAGAAAATTATCACATCATCAAGATATACCAATACAATGTCATTGATTAATCCTTGAAAAACCATATCCATCACATGTTGAAAAATTAGCTCCAAAATTTGAAAATCCAAATGGCATATTCCTATAGGAATATGTGCCCCATTTGGTGGTGAAGGCTATTTTATACTAGTTACTTTCTTTCACCAAAATCTGATTGTACCTAGAATAACAATCTAGGAGGGAAAACCTCTCACTACCTACCACCACTTGTAGAATATACTCCATGGAAGGGAGGGGATAATGGTCTCTCAAAGATACTCTATTTAAATCCTTGAAATCCACACATAACCTGATCTCTCCATTCATACTTATAATAGGGACTAAGTTGGCTAGACAAGAAAAATGCTTGATGGGAAAGATGGTTTTGGACACAATCAGTTTGGTGAGTTCTTTCCTCATGAGAGGCTCAATCTTGGGATTTATTGGCCTTTATATTTTATTGATGGGTTTGGTGTTTTCATATATATATCTATGGTTTTTTGATCCAATATTGGGTCAAACCCCTTCAAATCACTATACCTCCATGCAAAAATATCACTAAATGCCCTGAATAATTTAATGAAATCATGTTTTTCATGACCAGTGCATAACTTCCCAAGTGAAAGTAACTTATATTTAAATATTTATACCCTTTCATAGTTATCTTTCTTGGTTTAAATTCTTACCTTCTCTTTCTTGAGCTAGTCATCTTCACTGAATATGCTTTCATGAGTCACGAGGAATTTAGGGAGCTTGTTAGACTTCAGTTGGACAATCTACCCTTCATATTATTACTACAATTTAGATTTATTCTTGGAAGAAAACTTAACCTCTTATTGTATAAAAATTTCTATTTTTTGGTCACTATAAAAGACCTACCAATTGGTGACATTATCTAATATGGATGGTCTCACAATCACCTTTAGATGGGGTTAGTTTTTGTCTTCCTTTATGCCCTTTGGAACATCAAATTGAGCACCAACAGATTCCAACCTATGAGCATGATTATTTCCTTCCCTTGGCATATATTTTATGTTAAAATCCATGAAATCTTCTACAAGGTCCAAAATTCTATGCTTATAGGATTTGAGCAAGGAGTTCTTGGTTAAATTCTGCCCTCTAGACCCCTTTTACTTGCCCAATGAAGGCCATGAATGAGGGAATTATATTCTAACACATTATAGGTGCATTAGAATTGAAATATGAAGGTTTAAAAATACTTTTCCTTTGAAGGTGAAACTAACATAGCTCCACCACCTACCCCCATCTTACTTCTAGACCCATCAAAAGAAGAGCTAGCACAAGCCATTCACATATTCACATGGTTTCATTAAAATTAGGCATGAAAGATCCCTTCTCATGCATATAATAGACTTCAAGACTAGATTCTTCAATAAACTTGTAATGACCATGCTCATAGTTGTCATTTCCCCACTCATATAGGAACAAATCAAAAACTCTTTCAAGGGAAAATGATGGAGATTGGTCAATATGAAGCTCCTCTTCAACAATGATATCATATTTAATATTTGATACCTTAATTGAGTATGATTCTAAGTGATCTCTATGAATATTTTCTGACTCAATCTTCACCTTAGTGCCATATATTGTCCTAAACACCATATACGACCAATTAGCTACCAAATATCCACCTATCTTGGATGTAAAGTCCCTTGACAAACAAAGAGAAAAATAGGGAGCTAGATTTAATACTATCACATCATGGGGAATTGAAAAATTAGGATAATCATGAAGGGTCAAATTCAAACCTTTCACTACCCCCAAGGTCTAGGCTAGTGATCCATCTAATTGTAAAACTCCTTTAGTCATTGCCTCATACTTGAGGCTTAGCTTATCTGATATACATTTGGGCATAACTGGTGTGATTTATCCACTATAAATGATGAAATTATGAACCTATAAATAACCAATAATTAGAGATAAGTAAAAAGGAAGAGTCTTCTCATCTGTTTTCACTTGACCATCCATAGATTGAGTTCCATTTACCAAAACAACATTGTCATTTTTAGATGGGCCAGCCTATTTGCCCAATCCATGCATTATTTTTGAAGTATATATTTCTAACCTAAAAATGTTAGAGAGTGTCACAATGAAATATTGATATGAATCTTCTTCATTTGGTCTACCACATTGATGGAAGGATTACTCACCTTGGGGTTCTCTTTATGAACATTTGCACTTTGTGATGTAGCTTGTGGAGGTAGAGTTGTAGTAGATGTCCTAAATTTTGGAATTATCTAATTTTATTATTGTTGAGGATCTATGTTAGACCCTATTACCATAATAAATGATGTAATAGTCATAATAGTTCCTTGATTATCTCCTTTATATTCATCGACAACCCTTCTTTTGGACCTAGTATTGTAGGCAACACTAGTATTCTGAATGTTTATATTTCCAAAGAAATAATGGCATAAAAATAACCCTCCAAATGATTTATGAGGGTATAATTAGCCTAATTTTGTCCAATCTTTTCCCCACCTTGCATGTATCCTTCAAAATTTTAATCTTGGAAAGATTGACCACCTTGCATTACCATACCTTGATTGTGCATTTCATTTACATAAGCAACTTGTTCTTGACCATTTTCAAAATATAGATAATTGGGTTGTTCTTAGACAAAATTATTCTAAGTGGGGATAAGGGCTTTGGAGTATGAAGGAGCACTATAATTATAGATTTTATAAGGCTTGACATGGGTAATTTGGCTTTGTCCCTAATTATCTCCCTAAAAAGGGGGTCTATTTATTTATCCAAACTGATTGTACGATTGATATGGTCTATAACCTTGATCTTGTTGTATTTTAAGGAAAAATAACTCATTTGTAACACTTTTAAGAAATATTTAACTTTATGTATTTCTTTGGTAGGGGTAATGGCATATTTTTCTTGACCAGACAAAGGAGCTAAAGTGGGAAATGCACTTTGACTAGAAGAATGCAAATCAAGGAATAGTGTCATTAGATGTTTAGGAACTATATTTACTACTTAAACAAGATAATTATTAGTATTTATGGTTATTTTATAGGTGGAATTTATTGTGTTTCCACCCATATATTGAATCATCATGGCAATGTCACTATTCAATGTTTTCAAGTAGCACAAAAATGCATAGTTTGTGGTTGGCCTCACAAGAATTGGGATTCTTTCCCAAGTTTTTTGGAACCTAGTATTAAAATCTTGCATGAATTCATGTGGTGCATACTTTATTGTGCTAAATTTCTTAGCTAAAGATAAGTGATCACTCTTTTCCCTAAATCTATTAGTCAATAGAGCCCCCAACTCATCCTATGAGCCAATAGAATATATAGGTAGGGTCCCATACTAGTCCAAGAATTTTCATTTGAAAGACAAGGCCAAAAACCTAGTAGCTAAATTTTCTTGGGTAATATTATTGATATTGAAAAATCCTACTATATTCTTGGTGTGCTCAATATCAGTAATTAGACTATCTCGACTAAAAGATGGGACACTTTTGAGAGTATCTCCTAGAATCTGATCATATTAGGTAAGACGTAAGGGAGATGCCCTGCTGAAAGGCACATAAGGTTGTCTTCTAGCCATTTTGTAATGATCACTAGAGCTATTAGGAATGGAATGTAACACAAACATGGAAGCTTTAAAAACAAAATCTCTTTTATAAAGATGAGTATTGACAATCCTAAACCTTTTGGTGGAATATGGAGGTAATTCCAAAAACTTGAAGGGTACTCCTTTAGCAGCAGACCTAGTGGTCACCTTTGGAATGGAAAATAGGAATAATCATCAAAAAAATACTTAAATTCTTAAATGGAGTTTCCAGGTACTAAATGTAGATGTTTCTTTCTCTTCAACAATGCCAAGACCAGCACCAATATTGAACAATCTTGTAGGACTTAGAGTCCCATCGAGAATGCCAAAATTTGTTGATGATTATATTTTCACCCTTGATTAGAATCTCAACTCTCCTCATCCATGTGGCAAAATGTGATCATCTCTCTTGCTATGGGTGACAATTTTGTTGAGATGAATCTCTAGATTAGGGGCTTGCTCCCCTTGATGCACCTTTAAAGCTATCTCTAATCTATCAAATGTGTATGAAAAGAGTTAAAGAAAATAACTAAAAAATTAATAGTGATGCACCAATATTTTATATCCTCCCAATTGACTGAAACTACTACATTAAAGACAAAACATGGTGTTTTCTTACACATAACTTAGAACTTAGGAACCATTGTTACATCGATATTTCATATGCTATATTTGAGAAGGTATATGATTTTTAAAAGGGAATGAATGATACAAAGAAAGATACATTCATAAATCACTTCTAAGATATCTATGTACTTATATAAGAATACTAGTAAAGACCTACAATAATCTCCTTTCTAAAAATTGGTAGACCATTAAGAGTACAAGATAGACAAGATAATATTTCGCTAGACTAGACCAACAATGATTCAATCATTCCTCAATATTACAACATATGAGAGTAAATCACACTTATGTATCTCTTCAAGAGTTCTTCAAGTAAAAATTTGGCTAGATTTTCCCCAATAATTAGTGGAGAATGTGAAATGAGCCAAGAGAATGCATATATAGCCTTGAGAGGTAGAGAAATCAAAGAAAGTCTAAGGGTCACTGAGACATGTCATCTTGAAAGAATCAATTACATTTTCATGTGAGAGAAGTGGGAGATCTATGCCATGTCATCAAATGGATTAGCTATAATAAGTTACAACTAAATAAAATCCTTGGTTACAATTGCCACTTGTTACTTTTATCCTCACCTTCAAGTTCCCACTGATCCTTTCTTTTAAACTCCAATAGCTAATTTTTACATTCTAAAATTTATGTTCTATGGGCCATCACCTTTTAGGTATTTCTTCAGACATTTATTGCCTCAAACTTCTTATCTTGATACTTTTTTGAAAAGAATTTATTTGGGTATTTTTTTTTCTTTGTTCTTTTATTTTGGCTTTTTTCTTGGCCCTTTATGCCTTAAAAAATTTTTGTGGACAAGAAATCTAAAAGAAATCATGTTTTCTTTGTATCAGACAAAATATCTAAAAGAATTGGACTTTGGCACATTTTCAAGTTTTATAAAAGAATTCCTTAGAATATTTCTCTGAAAGAATTCTTTCAGACTTTTTTTTGTCCTTTTTGGTTCTTTGAAATGACACTTCAAAAAAAGTGAGAAAGACCCTTTTTAAAAGGAAACATACCCTTCATCTTTTTGCAAGTGACCCTTAGGAAAAATTGTAAGTGTTTTTTCCAAAAGGAAAATACCATTCATATTTTTGAAATGGTCCACTCTCTCGTGGAAAAAATATTTTGGGATTTTGAAAATTTCCCTTCGAGAAATTTGAAATGCTCTTCGAGAAAGTTGAAGTCCACTTAGCTTGAAAAATTCCTTCAGAAAAGTTGTCACCTACCCTTTGAAAAACTTTAAAAGTATCCTTCAGCACAAATGAAAGTGTCCTTCAAAAAAATGAAATGATCCTTTGAAAATGAAAATTCCCCTTTGTAAAAATTAACCCTTTGGAAGATTTTTAAGTGTTCACTTTCCAAATAAAATACCCTTCAGACTTTTTGAAAAGTACCTTTTGGCCTTCTTGCAAATGACCCTTTGGGAAAGTTAAAAGTGTCCTTTAGCTTGAAAAATTCATTTGGAAAAGTTGAAACATAACCTTTGAAAAAGTTGAAGTGGACCATTTATTGTGAGGAAGATACCCTTTAGGAAAGTTATTTTGAACAAAATGTCTAAAATAATTCCTTCAAAAAAGTTGTAAATTGCCCTTCAGATTTTTTATCTTGGACAAATTGTCAAAAAAAAATTAGCACTTAAACAAAAAACTCAAAGACAAAAAACTAGAAGACAAAAGTCCAAAATAATTAATGCTTATCAAAAGGCCCAAATAATCCCTTCAAAATAATTAGACTTTTACATTTGTTGGGGCTTGACAAAGAAGACTTCTACCAAAGAAAAACTATGTAATGGACCTAGCCAAAGATATAGACTTAGATGATTTTTTGCAAATAGGGGTGCCCAATTTTGGCTTGAAGGACCAAAATTTGGTCAAAATTTATATTTTATTGACATAACAAACAAGTTCACTAGTGATTAGATATATGCAGGTACAAACCCTGTGGACTAAGTATTTTTTAATACTGGTTATTGAGTGAAGTTGATATATGGTTCATAAGGTATATTATGGTTGTTTATATATTATCGTACATTGTATGTTTTAAGAGACAATAATAATTTTTTAGAATCCTTCTATGTATAAAGAGAAGGATCAAAATTATTGTTGGAAGAGTGAAGAATTAGAACATAACCCTATTTCTTGAAGTGAATGTTGAACAATTGAATTGTGCAGTGGATCTTTGAAGAGATAGGATCAAAGAATAAATATAAAAGTGGTAAATAGCATTGGATAAGTGAAGTTATATTCATTTAATGTTATTTAATTCATTGATTATTCATGAATGAGGTATAAATCTAATAAACCCTACCTCAGACCTATAGTTATGTAATTATGAGACATAGTCAAGAGTATTTTGTGTTGGAAATTTGTAACAATGGGTGAAAGCTTGGGTAAAATGATTGGGTGACATGCAAAAAGGTAATAAATACTTAACAAAACCAATTTTAAGTCTTGAAACTCAAAATAACACATGAAAAATTAATTTGAAGCCTCTCAGATGAGATAGTTTCCTCTAAAACCCTAGATTAGGGTTTCATGCATATCTTGTTATTCCACTATTCAAAATTCTTGTAATTTAGTGGAAATAGGTTTTTTGATGTAAAATAGTATATTTTTGGATTTTCATACTTTTCATGTACGTTTATCTACCTTTTAAGGGGATTTTTGTTAAAAAGAACCTAAACAAGCCTAATAGGCCTAAAAAAGTGTAAATTGAGTTCAAAAAATGATCAAAACCAAGAGTTGGGAATTTAAAGTTTGTATAAGTCTTAAGGAGGGAAATGTATATTTAAATCAATAATCATAACTCAAATTGGTAAAATCACAATTCTGTATAATACAAAAAAAACCCCAAAATAGGGCTAGTAGGACTGTGTGTTAGTAGGTAGAATGGTATAAAAGGTATGAGTTAAAACTAGAGAGTGTTGGCATGTAAAAGTGATTTGATCCTAAATGGTTTTAATAAAGGAATTTTATAATTCATCTAATCATATAATGAGATTTAAATATTTCATGAAGATTTGACCTAGTGAAATGAGCCTTTGAACCATTGTACAAGGAGTGTGTAAACTGCATGTCAAGTTATGTAGAGAAAGGAATTGATGCTTGGTAAGTATGTATTTTGAATAAATATTACTAAATTACTATGATGAACTTATTTTAGGTGATTTGAAACACTCAATTAGGTAATTAATTCATTGAACCCTATGGTCAAGTAAACTTATGAGCAATTGATCAGGAGTGTAACAAGAACAAGGTAGAAGAGGGAGAGAGTCTAAGTAAGAGATTGAGGTTTTTATATTTTATATACATCAATATCCCTTAATATTTTATCATTTTTGGCTTAAAATTTAACAATGATGTGGTATAAAAAACATAATTTTGATAAGGTTTGTTAGGGGTATAGATAGGATGCTAATTAGGATGGGTTGAAATATGAGGTAATTATGACTATTCAAGGTCTTGGTTAGGTGGGTACACTTATATTTGAGGACTGGTTGGGGTAAAACATGGAGATTTACATCTTGATGTGGAGGATATTTAGGAACAAACATTGCATCATGATCAAGTAAGTAAGAGTACATCCTAATTATGATATTTAGGCACTTGGACTACCTATACGAGCTAAAAAATATCTAGAGTTGTTATTGG
>JARHVA010000549.1:3897500-3932500 GCA_037957365.1 Torreya grandis | reverse complement strand
TCTTGTAATATGAATATGACCTATATGACATGTTGAAGGGCATTTGATAACCTTATGTGTTCATTAAAGCTTGAAACAATCTTGACTAATAGGCTATAGAAGATGACCTTAGATATGTCATTAAACATCATGTCAAGAATCAAACATGATTTGGATACCTTTAAAATCTTGATAACAAGGTCCCCCTTTAAGAAGTGGTTAAAAACAACATAAATATAACAAGAACAAGAAACCTTAATCTCTCCAAATACCTTAATTTTTGCTAAAATACCTTAACGTTATCAAAAAAGGTATAGGCCAATTTTAAGGGTTAAAAAGACACTTGAGACCCTTACTCTCACCCAATTAAAACCTATTATAACCTAATACATCACCCAATGACTCATGATATGGTATCACATGATGATCCTTTAAGCAACCCCTAGTGCACATAATGAAACCTTAAGCCATGCTAATGAGGATTTTAAAAGACCATTTTGAAGACCATGACAATATATAGATCACCATATACAATTTTAAAGGTCTCTATAAGATAGTTTTCAACTATATATGTTGATATATGGCCTGATAGTCCAAATTATCAACACTATCTTCCAAATTTTAACTCATAGAGATGTGAGACCAATTCAGTTGTTCATGTTATTATATTTTATATTTTTTATTATTGCGCATGCATTATTTTAGTAATTTTTATGATTTTACATTAAAATTGATAAAATTCCCACAAATTTTATTATAATATTCTTAAACTTACCCCTAGATATCGATACATGTCAATCTCAAGCCTATTCCTATCTAACAAACATCGATGACTGGAAAACATTTAAACCTTGAGAGTAAATATGCTAAATCTTTTAAATCGAAGACCTCTTAAAATAATAAACATATATTCAATTTTGAATAACATTGAAAATTCAAAAAAAAAGGTTCTTAAGTGTTGAGATGCACACCTAAGATTTCATAGTATGCTAGTATTACATTGATTTCACACACATAACTATAAGAGAGAATTATATGTGGTTTGATCCCTATTTGGAGTATTGAAACATTGGTTATCACTTACCCACATAATGAGGATTATATTAGATCAACTCAACCCATAATTTATAACCTATCTTTCTAGTCACATCTAAGAGTGAAAGCTAGGGGTTTGAGGAAAAGAGCATAAGTCTAAAAGTATTTAAAAACATAGGTGTCAATATCAAACATAGGCACAATGATATAAATGATCACAAATTATATTAGGTTAACTAAAATGAAATTGGCACTGTAAAAACTTATCTATATTGTAAAGGTGTCTAGGTATTACTAAACTCAGTGTATTAACTTTCATAGTTTACTTCCTAATTTGAGTCAACACAAAGCCCCTCCAAAGCCTACTCTATGACTATGCAATGCCATAAATTATAAATAATATATAAACAAGATATCATATATTATATTCAATTTCCATAGATATCAAGTATAGTAAATATGTTATAATCTAATGTTACATTCAAATTTTTTTTTATGTATATTATACAATCCAAATTAGTTTCAATGTTTTGACTTATTTATAAAATAAATTCAAAACAAGGTAAAACCACCTCTAATTCACTTTTTCGAACATAAACATCCTTCCTAAAATATATACTATTTCCATCCCCAACAAACCACTGAAAGTGTGGGTGAATAATGTCATAGCCATTAATTAAAAAAATTATAAATAGTTGATCCTCTAGGAAGGGAATATTTATTGAAAATACCAATGTCTTGTTGGGAATCTATATATTTATATTGATATAATTTAATCCATAAATTTGTTTTTCTCATTGTATATCATATAACAAGATAATTAATATAAAATCTTATTTAATCTATCTAGTCTCCTTAAACACAAGAAAACTCATCTCTTCAAGGTAAAAATATTTATCCTAATAGTTCAAGTTCATACATTTTTTTTTGGATCCAATTAAAATAAATTACTCTAGTTTTTCATAAATCACCCCATAATTATCCTAGGTCTTAGTATGTTCAAAATAAGTTAAAATAGGTATTTATCTATCTTATCATTGTCTATGTTCACACTAGAATATTTTAAAGTAATTTAGGGGGATTGTTTAGTGGTTTTGAGTGACAAATTATTATGTGAACAATTTTTTGTGTCAACTCATATTGTAATAACTCACTTTAACCAATAGTTTATTAACATAAAATGAATAGTTGATTTGAATCAAACTTACTTGTTATTTATACCTAAGACTCCTCATTGTAAAATGTTTTATTGTACATGAGATGTGAGAGACATATAGAATATTTAGTGCTTAATATTGGTGTGTGCATTATGGTATATCTTATCAGTGTCATTTTGGTATGCAAATGGATCATATGGATGAGTGTTTTCATTCCAAATATGATATTAGACATTAATTTTAAATCCATTTCTCAATATGGACTAGCCTCCATATTCTATAGAAGTTGAGACCAATCTACTAGAGGGAGATCCAAATGGTCAAAGGGAGGAAAATCTATAGATTATGAAGGATGTTATCAAAGGTCCTATTAGGCCTCATCCGATGTTCACAAATTTAGTTGATAATACCATGGGAATAACCACTAAATTTTAGAGGATAACACCTCCTCAAGATAGACAAATAAGCACATTATCTTGGGAACCTTTCCATCCACTTACAATAGCTACATAGGTAAGTCTCCTAGATTTTATACAAGGTTGCTTATCATATCATTCCTCTAATCCTTTCCCTTAATACCCCTGATTAAGTCCATTTCCATACATAACCACTAATGATGAAATATCTCTTCAAGTAAACCCTTTTATACTAGTCCCATCTCCATCTATTCTTCCTTCCATAGTTATTCTTCCACTTCCCATTCCTTCACCATCACCTACAGTTACAATTCCTATTAATATAGCTCTTTCATTGGTTTCATCTTCCCCCTCACTTCCTATTACTCCCAAAATCACCTACCAAAGTAAGTATAGATTCCTCCTAACCTCCTTATAATCCCAACAATTAGATGAAAGACCATCATTTAGGTCTTGATACTCCAAGATAAACCCTTGATGAGAAAGTAAAGGAAGAAGAGCACAAACATGTAAATCCCAATAGTAAATTATCCTATGGATGAAGAGGAAGGGTATGTAGAAATAATTAAGGGACTAGAACCAAGGTCAAGTGAGGAAGGATCCCATGATGAAATGGAGAAGGAGGAATAGATATATTAGGTGAAAGAAATGGTCCTGGAAAGTTTGAATGAAAATAAAAAACTAAATGGAGCACTAGGCTAATAGATCCTCAATAAAGAAGAAAGATAAATTATTAATAAGGTAGTTTCTTCTTTTGATTTTCCCTTTAATATTATATATACTTATTAACCAAATTTTTCCCACAGATAAAATTTTTGGTCCCCTTCTTCCCTTGCTATTCAATGCTAGTCAATTTCACGCTGCACAAGTTCATGTCTTGGTTCTTCAACTTGGTTCAACGCTTTGGTTTAGCCTCTTGGTTCATTGGCACTTGGTTCATCCATCTTCAAGTTTAGATAGGTCACCAGTTCATCACTTGGTTCATCAACCTAGTTCATTGGCACACATGGTTGAACTACTTGAACTGTTGAACCTTTTTGGTTCAATGGCTTGGTTCAAGGGTATGACCAGTTGATCGAAGGGCAGTCCAATGTTAAAATGCCCTTGTAGAGGGTAGGCACTTCAAACAAAGGAAAAAATTGGGTAAGTTCAAAATTTGCTTAAGTTCAAATTTGTTTAAGTCCTAAATTCCTTTAGACTTTTTGTTCAAAGGAATTCGGGCCATGCTTCAAAACAAAGGCAAAGGCCCGAACAAAATCTCCGTAAAAAAAAGTCCATGGGAAATCATCTGCAAACAAAATGTCCACAGGAAAACATTTGCAGACAAAAGTTTGAGGGGAAATTATCCATAGACAAAAGGTCCACAGGAACTTGGGAGGCATCCAAAGCTAAAGAACAACCTATTGAAGGCCCCTAAAGGGTAGGTACCCTTACAGGGGACTCTCAGCCAAATACAAAGGACACTTTTGAGGTCCGAAGGATCACCTTCTCTTAGGGAAGGTGCTAGGAAGAGATAAAAGGCAAAGGAGTGCCCACAAAGAAGGCCGAGGAAGACCAAGCAAAGTTGCAAAAGGCCAACAAAGGACATGATGATGTTTTGACTGGTACGAAGACATCTCAGAGGCCATAAAAATTAACAAAGAAAATTAGCCATTAGTTTTCAAACCAATGATGGCTGTTTGAGCGTCAAAATTAGTGCAATGAAATAGCCGTTTACTTTCAAAGTAAGAGAGTGCTAACCATGAGAGCCCAGAATGCAGTGACCTGCCAGAAGTTCACCCCCAAGGGCCAAAGGAGCTAGAATAGACAAGATAGGTGAAAGACAAAGTGACAAGCATGGAACGAGCAAGTAGATGGTCCAAGTGGCAAAGGGAAATAGGTGAAACTAGCAGGTAAAATAGTGCCAGTGAATTGACCATTAGAGGATGCAAATAGCTATTAGTGCAACTAGTTTTCTCCATTTCACATTAATGAGTAGACAAACTATGTAATCACCTTGAAAAAGTGGCCTTACAAATAGACAAAGGGTGCAGCTCATTAATGTTTTGACTAGCCTGCCCTTCCCAATGAGGGGATGTGAATCTACCACTTGTAAAAAAGGTGTGCCAAAGGGCCTCCTTTTCTTCTCCTATATATTGAGGACTTGTCATTTTTGATAAATATATTCCACATTTGTAAGGCATAGCCTTGGAAAAATTTCACCTGAATCAATAAATGCATTTTTACCTCTATCTTGGATAGACATTTCTGAGTATGTCTTGAGTGTTTGTTTGTGTTCAGTCATTATTTCTTGATGCTTTCACAATTTCAACACCAGCATATCTATTGTCCACAAGGAACCATCTCTGTAAATAATAGGAGGAGAGTTGTATTTGGAAGTATAGGAGTAGAGGAAATTACTTACAGTGTGCATTTCACAACACCTAGGTGAATCTCTATTTTTTGTGTTTTCATGAAAGCCTCCCTGCTAGTTTTTGCAGCTTGGTCCTTCTGCCAAGTGTGAAGTGTATGTATGTATTTGTCTAATTTTATGTGTTGATGTGATAAGGTTGACTTATTTTGGTGCATCACCTCTTTAGAGTAGTTTGTTTTCTTGCATCTTTCTCCCTTTTCATCCCCCTAGTATATATATGTATATATATATGTGTGTGTGTGTGTTAGCACTTGCTAGAATGAACATGATGCATCAAAGGGAGCTAGCCCTTATCTAGAGAATCTCCCCTCCAATTTTTCCAGTCCCACAGGTGAGAGAGGAGTTTCCATAGTTGCGAGGAGAAGGTAGGAGCTCGGTCTCCTGCTAAGGGTGCAATCTTCTACGTCAACAATTTTGGCAGGCACACCTAGTGAGACACAGTTTGACAACATAGGAAGATTTTAGGATTGATTTTGGTCCTGTTATAGCAAATATAATATTTCTAGCATTTGGCAACTCCACTGGTAAGAGCTTTAGTTTTCCAATTAATACTAGTTACTTAACTTTCTATGCCTAAAGTCACCATAAGGTCTTCTTCTAAAGGGGTTCCTTTCGATTTTGTTGAGTTGCCTTTAAACTCTGCAAAAAGGCTAAGGTTTGAAAGGACCCATCCTTATTCAACAAGCCACCCTCTTAGACCTATTATAAGGGATGCATATGTAGTAGAGCCACAGTTACAGCCCATCCCAACCATGGCATTGCCTTTTGCGGCTTTTCGTGGTCAGAGCCCCTTGAACCTCCCACATTATGATCCAATCCCAGGAACAACCCTAAAAAATGTGCCTTCTTTCAATGGAGAGGGGCCCATTACAGTCATCGAGCATATTAGGAATATTTCTAACCTATACAATATTCATAATGTAATAGAGGAAAATATCACCATCAGATTGCTATCATTGTCTCTCAAAGGCAAGGCTCTTGACTAGTACAAAACTTTGCCTATAAATTCAATACATTCTTGGAATGAATTGGGTACTCAGTTGACAAATAATTTTGGGGAGAAGAGTGATGGTTTCTCACTTGTTGAGTAGCTGATGACCATAAAGAGAGCTCCACATGAGTATATGCAAGATTTCAACATGCAGTTTCAAAAGACGTGGGATAAAATTCCCATCTTGGTAAGACCGACTCCCAGCTATGCTTTCTTATACTATTTAAGAGCATTAAATAGTGATATTGCTATGATGATATAATCCATGGGAGGGAATATACTGCCAGCTACTTATGACATAGCCATAACAGCTAAAAATTGCTTAGTACAGGCTGGGGAAATAGCCCCTAGGCCTCACATGCCACTTTTCCCAGAATGCTACCTCTAATTTAGACCATTGCTCCCACATTAGCTCCTCTACCTAGCATTGAGAAACTAGTTATTGATCCATCCAATGAGCTTCATGAAGTTAAGAGTCTATTGTAGAGCATATCAAATGAACTTGTAGCTCTTAAAAGACAACAAGATCAAAACAATAGATTGAACTAGGAATACCAACATTATGGTCAAGCCCCTAGACCCCCTTTTCAAAACTATAATCAAGGTTAGGGTAAGCTTACTCAAACTAAGTGATTTCAAAACTACAACTCAGGCCCCCCTTCATCATCTAAAGTCATGGTTCATGTTCAGAATAACCTAGTACAAGAGTAACCAAGTTGTTTGACCATGGGATATGGTCAAAAATAGGTTGTTTACACAAATGAGATGATGAGTTATTTCCAAAATGTAGAAAATCAGGCAGCTACTCATTCCTAGATTTTTGAGGCTCTAGTCAACCCAACACGAGTAACAATTAGGCCCAATCAGATTCTACCCTCATGAATCATCTAGAAGGGGAATCTTATTTAATGAATTATGTGGGCACTACAGATGATCAGGTTGACTGTGTTGTAGCCAACACAAGATTCAAGAGAAGAGTAATGGGAAAAGCCTAGGCTACCACTCAAGCAATAGTAGCACCTTATCTATCACACTCTAATTCAAAGGCCCCAAACTTTAGATAGCCATTTGTACCTTTAGTCCCTCAGCCTACAGCTCAGGTTGGGATCAGCCCCAAAGAAAGCTTAAAGGGAGGTAGTCCCCAAGTCAATATAGTGGACCAGATGAAGAAACTTCATATGAACATCTCTTTATGAGATTCATTGTCTCTTCTAGGATAGGACATATTGAAGAAGTAATTGCATGAGCTGGATCGATAAGCTATCTTAGTGAGCACTGATGATGTCTTGATGATGAATGGATAGCCTTCCACTTTAGGTCAGGTAAAGAAGGAAGAGAAAATTCCCCCTTTCTATGTATCCTTGGTCATAGGGGATTTCTTGATACATAACTACATCATTGACAGTGGGGCTAGTACCTTAGTGATGCCCAAGTGCATAACTGACAAGATAGGACTGAAATATGAAGAGATGAACAAAGGAGTCCTTCAGCTAGATGGGACACCTGCAAAAATAGTTGGGATTTTGAAGGGTTTAGGCTTGACATTGCATGCTTGCCTAACCTTCTCGATCCCCCATGATATAGTGGTAGTTGATGTTCCTCTTTATTTCACAATTTGCTTATCCAGGGACTTCACATCAAAGATAGGTAGCTATCTAGTAGTGAATTGGTCATATCTAGTTTTTAGAACCAAGTATGGGACCAAGGTAAAAGTCAAATTTGAGCCACTCTATAAGGAACATCTAGAACCATATTTGCCTAAGGCATCAAATGTTAGTTACATCATTATTGACCCAAATGAGTGCTAGACAGACTAATCTCCATCCTCTACTCTTGAAGGAGTTGTAGACCTACTCTTGGATGAGTGGGGAAATGATAAATTTGAACATGATCCTTATAAGTTCATAGATGAGGCAGACCTTGGAGTCTATGTATGCATGAAGAGGGTTCCTTCATACCAAATATAATGAAGGCAGGCCAAGAGGACCTAGGTCTATGGCAGCTATACTTTGATGGTTCGAGAAGTAGACTGGGAGTTGGTGGTTGGGTGATGTTAGTCTCCCCTTTAAAGGATAGGTACTTTTCAACTTTCTATTTATAGTTATCTTGCACAAGCAATGTTGTAGAATATGAGTCCCTTATCCATGGTCTAGAATGGGCAAGAAAAAGAGGGATCAAGGAGTTACATGTTTTGGGAGATAGCAAGCTGATTGTAAATCAGGTGAAAGGCCAGAATCTGACCAAGAATTCTTTGCTAAAATCTTACAAGCATAGGTTCTGGGACTTGGTGGAAGATTTCCTCACTTTCAATATCACTTCCATTCCTAGAGAGCAAAACAAACAAGCGGATAGGCTAGCAGTAATTAGTGCTCCATTTGATGTTTCAAGGGAAATAAGTCAAAATTGTGGTTCACGCTACTTGAAGGTGGTAGTTCAACCCTCTATCCCTAACAACATTGAAAATTGGCAAGTTTTTGAAAATGACCAGTAAATAGCTTTCTTCTTGAAGGAGGAAGCTGAGATCACAACATAGAACTAGGTGAAGTTATAGCAGTAATATGGCAACTAGATTGTTCAATTGAAGAACAATAAGCTCCCTAAAGGTTTGGTCACGCTTGAGAGCATCTTCAATGGAGATGACCAATTGAGAAATGACAAGGCATGCATCACAACTAAAGAAGAAAATTATGAAAGGGTTGAGATCTTCAAAGACAAGCTGCTTGTGCTTGGAAAAGTCTACAAGATTTAAGAAAGGTGGGCTTTCATTTTGTTGTGTTAGGAGTTTGCTGATGTTTTTGCATGGGATTATAGTGATTTGAAGGGCTTCAACCCAAGAATCACCCAGCACACCATTGAATTAGAATAAGGTGCTAGGCCAGTCACACAAAAGTAGAGACCTATCAACTTGATGATTGAGCCCCTCATGTAGAGGGAATTGGCCAAAGTGATTGAGTTTGAAATCATATTTCTAATCAAACACTCTTCTTGGTTGGCCAATCTCGTTCCTATTAGAAAGAAGAATGGGGAGATTAGGCTATGTGTTGACTTTAGAGACCTTAATAAAGTCTCTTTAAAAGACCATTATCCCCTCCCAAGCATGGAGTGGATCCTTCAGAAGGTAATAGGGAGCAAGCATTTCTCCTTCTTGGATGGTTATTTAGGGTATAATTACATTTTAGTGCAAGGCTGTGACCAGCACAAAATGGCCTTCACCACTAAATGGGGAACATTTGCCTACAAGAAGATGCCATTCAGGCTATCTAATGCTAGTGCTATCTTTCAGTGAGCCATGGACATGGCTTTTGGAGGCTTGATAAACAACAACATGCTGGTATACCTCGATGATGTGGTGGTATTCTCCAAGAAAGTGTGCCAACACATAGAACACCTCAGGAAATTTTTTGAAAGGTGTAGGGAATTTGACATCTCTCTTAATCCAAAGAAATGTGTGTTTTTTATTCATGAGGGGAAACTCCTTGGCCACATCGTGTCCAAGGAGGGTTTGTCCATTGACCTCAAGAGAGTTTGTTCTATCTTGGAGATGTCCCTACCTAAGCACAAGAAAGGCCTGTAGAGCTTCTTTGGCAAGATAAACTTTATTCACAGATTCATTCTAAATTTCACAGAGATAGTCAAGCCACTGACCTATATGCTAAGGAAGGGTGAGGAGTTCAAGTGGACAACACAAAGGAAAGACAACTTTGAAGCCATCAACCAAGCCATAACCTGGGCTCCTACTTTGATCAGCCTCAACTTCAATAAAGACTTTAACATCTACACTTTCAATAATGAAGAGGTGATCTCTGCCATGCTTACCCAAGCAAATGATGATGACCTCGAGTAACCACTTGCCTTTTTGAGCCAAGGGTTAGAGGATTTCAAAGTCAGATGTACATATGTAGAGAAGCAAGTCCTGGTAGTAGTGTGGAGCCTAAAGAATTTTAGGCATTTGTTGTCAAACAGTAGGATTCAACTCATGGTCCCACATCCTGGCATCAAGGATTTCTTGACCAATCGAGACCTAAATGAGAAGAGAGTAGGGTGGATCACCAAAGTGATGGAGTATGACGTAGACATCAAGATCACCAAGCTAGTGAGGGGAAGAGGCATGTGTGAACATCTTACTGTAGACTTTAGGTAGAAAAGGGAAGACAACTTACTAATTCATGATGTAGCCACTGTAGAGGAACCAATTGTCATAAAGGATTGGATGTTGGACCTGAGGCATTTCCTTCTCACTGGTGAGTGCCCACAGGGTCTTGATAAGATTGGAAGAAGGTGCTTTAGGCTCTAGTCTCTCTCTTATGTCCTAGTTGATGAAGTATTGTTTTGGAAGGATCTCTTTGGGGTCCTTCTAAGATGCATTGACCCAAACCAGGCTAATAAGGTACTGTCTGAGTTCCATGATGGGCCAGTAGGTAGGCATTTCACTCCTAGAGCTATTATAGCAAGGATAATGAGAGCCAGCTATTTTTGGCCTACTATTTTCAAGGACACCCATGCCTAGGTAAGAAAGTGCCAGAAGTGTGCACTTTTTAATGGGAAACAATGGTTGGCTACCATGCCTCTACAACCTATTCAGGTGGAGCAACCATTCATGAAGTGGGGCTTGGATTTCATAGGGATGATCAATCCTCCCTCCAGTGCTAGACATAAGTGGGTCCTAACTGCCATAGACTATTTCACAAGGTGGGTGGAGACTATTGCTCTGAAAGAGGCAAATGAAAGTGTAGTCTTGGAGTTTTATGAGGACCTAGTAACAAGATTCGGGGTCCTAGCCACCATAATCTCAGATAATGCCTTGGCTTTTTTGGGAACCAAAACAAGTGAATGGGCACTAAGGTATGGTATATATCTCAACAATTCATCCAATTATTACCCACAGGGGAATGGGCTGGCTAAGTCCACCAACAAAAATTTGATCAAGATCATAAAGAGGACCATGGAAGAAAATTAGAGGACTTGGCATGCCAAGTTGAAGATAGCTCTGTGGGCCGATCGAATCACTCCAAAGAGAGAAATCATAAATTCTCCATATATGCTTATATATGGAGGGGAAGCTAGGCTTCCCATCTCACTTGAATTTATAGCATTGGACCTCGCTCACTAGTTGCAATTGGAAGAAGGAAGTAGTATGGAGGTTAGGTTGTATGAGCTGATGGAGCTCCAAGAGATAAGGGACCGGGCTATGGCTTCTATGACTAGTCACCAACAACAAGTGAAGAGACACTTTGACAAGAAATCTTTGTCAAAAGATTTCTCTGAAGGAGATATTGTCTTGAAATGGGATGAAGACCAAGCTAAGCCTAGGAAACATGCAAAATTTGATGCCCTATAGAGTGGCCCATACATAATCACTCAGTGCAAGCAGCATAATGCAGTCCAACTCTTTAGGTTAGATGGTGAGGAACTATGTATCCCAGTTAATGGGATACATCTAAAGCATTGCCACTGAGTCTCCTTTAATTTTTATATATTTTCCCTTGTTTTCTTTCACTATTTTCCCTAAGTGCTATTGCGCAAGTAGTAGTTTTCTTAGTCTTGTGTGTGTTTTCATTTCTTTGGAGGTAGATCTATGTGACTGGTTCTAGATTTATCAAAGCTATTGTTGGTTTTTCAAGTTACCATCTGACTCCATGTGCAATGGACTGCAAGGCAACTAGTCTCTAAGCATAGAAGGCATGCTTCCCCTAGGAGTCGCTAGTTTGTTGACCAAATTTTGCCCACATGCAAAATTTTTGGTCCCCTTCTTCCCTTGCTATTCAATGCTAGTCATTTTCAAGTTACACAAGTTCATATCTTGGTTCTTCAGCTTGGTTCAACACTTTGGTTTAGCCTCTTGGTTCATTAGCACTTGGTTCATCCATCTTCAATTTCAGACAAGTCACTAGTTCATCACTTGGTTCATCAGCCTAGTTCATTGGCATGCATGGTTGAACTACTTGAACCATTAAACCTTTTTGGTTCAATGACTTGGTTCAAGGGTATGCCTAGTTGACCAAAGGGAAGTTTAATGTTCAAATGTCCTTGTAGAGGGTAGGCACTTCAAACAAAGGAAAAAATTGGGTAAGTTCAAAATTTGCTTAAGTTCAAATTTGTTTAAGTCCTAAATTCCTTCAGACTTTTTGTCCAAAGGAATTCGGGCCATGCTTCAAAGCAAAGGCAAAGGCCTGAGCAAAATCTCCATGGACAAAAGTCCATGGGAAATCATCTATAGATGAAATGTCCACGAGAAAACATCCACAAAAAAAAGTCTGCAGGGAAATTGTCAACAGACAAAAGGTCTGCGGGAACCCGGGAAGCATCCAAAGGCAAAGAACTACCCGCTGAAGGCCCTCAAACGGCAAGTTCCCTTGTGAGGGACTCTTATCCAAATACAAAGGACACTTTCAAGGGCTAGAGGGTCACCTTACCTTAGGGAAGGTGCCAGGAAGAGACAAAAGGCAAAGGAGTGCCTGCAGAGAAGGCCAAAGAAGACCAAACAAAGCTACAAAAGGCTAGCGAAGGACTTGATGATGTTTAGACTGATACAAAGACATCCCAGAGGCCATTAAAATTAACCAAGCAAATTAACCATTGGTTTTAAAACTAGTGATGGCTATGTGAGTGTCAAAATTAGTGCAATGAAATAGCCATTTGCTTTCAATGTAAGAGAGCACTAACCATGATAGCCCAGAATGCAGCGACCCACCAAAAGTTCACCCCTGAGGGCTGAAGGAGCTAGAAGAGACGAGATAGGGAAAAGACAAAGTGAAAAGCATGGAATAAGCAAGTAGATAGTCTAAGTGGTGAAGGTAAGTGCCAATTTAAGAAGTGACTCTAGCAGGTGAAACAGTGCTAGTGAATTGACGATTAGAGGATGCAAACAACTAGCCGTACAACCGGTTTTCTCCATTTCACATTAATGAGTAGAAAAACCATGTAATCACCTTGAAGAAGTGGCCTTAAAAATAGACAAAGGGTGTAGCTCATTAATGTTTTGACCAGCCTGCTCTTCCCAATGAGGGGATGTGAATCTACCACTTGTAAAAAAGGTGTGCCAAAGGGCCTCCTTTTCTTCTCCTATATATTGAGGACTTGCCATTTTTGATAAATAACTTCCACATTTGTAAGGCATAGCCTTGAAAAAATTTCACCTGAATCAATAAATGCATTTTTACCTCTATCTTGGATAGACATTTCTGAGTATGTCTTGAGTGTTTGTTTGTGTTTAGTCATTGTTTATTGATTCTTTCATAGGTTCAACACCAGCATATCTATTGTCTACAAGGAACCATATCTATAGCTAATAGGAGGAGAGCTGTATTTGGAGGTATAGGAGTAGAGGAAATTACTTACAGTGTGCATTTCACAGCACCTTGGTGAATCTCTATTTTTTGTGTTTTCATGAAAGCCTCCCTGCCAGTTTTTACAACCTACTCCTTCTACCAAGTGTGAAGTGTATGTATGTATTTGTCTAATTTTAAGTGTTGATGTGAGAAGGTTTAATTATTTTGGTGCATCACCTCTTTATAGTAGTTTGTTTTCCTACATATTTCTCCCTTTTCATCCACCTAGTGTGTGTGTGTGTGTGTGTGTGTGTGTGTGTGTGTGTGTGTGTGTGTGTGTGTGTGTGTGTGTGTGTGTGTGTGTTAGCACTTGCTAGAATGAACATGATGCATCAAAGGGAGCTAGCCCTTATCTAAAGACTCTCCCCTCCAGCTTCTCCAGTCCCACATGCGAGAGAGGAGTTTCCTTAGTTGTAAGGAGAAGGCAGGAGCTCAGCCTCCTATCAAGGGTGCAATCTTCTACGTCAAAAATACTCAAGCTAAAAATTTTCCACCTATCATTCTAAGGAAACCATTTTCTAGTTTAATTTAGTCTTCTATTATTTCAACAT
The DNA here is from genome assembly GCA_037957365.1 of Torreya grandis. Taxonomy (NCBI): domain Eukaryota; kingdom Viridiplantae; phylum Streptophyta; class Pinopsida; order Cupressales; family Taxaceae; genus Torreya; species Torreya grandis. Next base: position 3,918,630 of record JARHVA010000549.1, on the reverse strand, counting down.
CAACCCAAATAATGCCTCCTAAAAAGAGAGTCCATTTTGAGAATTTAGTTTCAATTTGTATTTTTGAACAACAAGGGCCACCAATTCATCATAAATATTCATCTAAATTAGATAAATAATTTCCATAATATGTACCTTTACAATCTTCCACAATGATAATTTTGAATACTCCTACACTAATAAAATATGTGGCTAAAGTCAACCCTCAAAGGGAAACATCAGGATAAAAAAGGATTATTCATCCACCCCTCAAATTCCCTATTTAATTAAGTGATTTATTAACACCTCTAGTAATAAATATACCTCCCATGATTACTTCACCTACTAACTCTAAAGACCCAAGCTGACTTGAAGAAGAAGGGTAAATTATTGGTTCTTAATAGGTTAAAGTGTTACAAGGACAAAAAGATGAATGAAAAAACTTGGTCATCACCAAGCTTCCCACAGTCTCTACTAGATTCAAAAAACAAAGTGGTAAAATTAAAAGGGTGAGAAAGAGGAAAGAGGTGAACACAAGTACAATGGAGGAGAAAGAGTTCGAATAAATATAAAACTTGTTTCCCTTGGCCAAAAATCCCAAAAAACTCAAAATGACCCTATAAAATATATAGAGTATTTTTTATATTTTGTGGGTTTGTATAGGGAGGCTAAAAAGGAGATGTATAGGAAAAATGAGTAAGTAAAAGATCATCTCCTACATAGATTGATTATCCATGCCCCTAAATAAATTGTAGATAGTATCCTGAGTGCATCCACAAGGATGTATAAGATTTTGAATAATGCTTAGGTCTCTCTAGGAGAAATTCAACTTGAGAGGGAGAAGGTACTAAAACTATAGCACCAATTAGAATAATTTGGAAAGAGTCTTAACTTCATTGTTTAGTCTATAATAAGTAGCACATTCAATCATATGAACCTAATGTTTGCCTAAGATGTCTCTTGGGCCTTAAATTATGTAATTACAAAAAGTGATGGTGCTTTTAACTCACACACATACATGAAAGTTTTGATAGATAATTTTTCAAGACATAAGAATAATGCCTTAGAGATCCTGAGACATATGAGGGTCATAGATCTAATAAAATTTATGAGGAAACTAATAAACATGCCTAATTTCTAATCACTCATTAATGTAACTACAGATAGCTTTAAGGATGAAGTGGAAGGAATCATCTATAAAATTAATGATGACATTTTGTAATTAATATTTATTTCCAAAGATAGAATAAATAAAATTGAAGTCCTTGTCACATAATTTAAGAGGTTGGAAGTAGAGCATACAAGGTTTATGGTTGAGGCCATCAAAGTATTTAAGCTTTCCTTGCTCAATTATGATATTATTAATAAATGTTTTAGAATAACACATTCATTATTTGAAAAACTCAAAGCCATAGAGGGAATGTCAGGGTTAGTACTAAGAATGAATTTAACTATAATGCTACCATGTCATGGGGTCACCAATTTTATAGATATGTAGTAATGCATAATCCAACAAGGCCAATTTTGATCCCTCAAGGGGTTACAATGGATACCTCTATTTCTACAACTTCCCTTCAACCATTTTCCTCTTCTAGTAGTGCCACTTAGTACCACCTTAATTATGTATATATATACATGTTTAAATTAATTTACAACTAATGGATCCAAATCTATTTGGCATATATATTATATTTTGGTCAAGGAATCCTACTTATGTTTATGTTTTTAATGATGCATGCTTTGCATCATTTTTACACACATTTATATTATTAAAGATGGAAATTTAAATTTATCTTAGAGGATGAGGCATCCCTTCCCAAGAATATATATATTTTCATCTTTCCAATCCCAAATGGAGGAGAATTTTGGCTCTTAAGATTAATAGGAAATTCTACATATTGTTTTGCAATTGGTGTTGATGTGAAAATCTTGTTCTTCTACAAACTTGTGAATATTGTAAGAAGTTATACAAAAATGGTGTCATAGTATTTTGGTTATGAATGAGTATTACTATAATATTTTTATTCATATTGTGTTATTGCTAATTTGAATGCTTTTATGTAGTAATTATAATCTCCCTTTGTAGATGTGTAATTATAATCTCATAAATACAACAACCTTAGATTATATATGATAAAGTTTACTTTATTATTGTTACATTGGAGTCTTTTTTTTTCGGATTTATATTGGGGTTTAAATTTGTCCCCTGTCATAAAAGGTAAACAAAAAACCAACCAAGTATGGATAAACCTAGTTGTATACATAAAAATAGGTTCAAGCCAAATGAAGTGGCATGCCAAATGAAATCAAGATAAACAAAAATACCCAACTACCAAATAAAAGGATAAGCCTATAAGATCCAAAATACCACCCAATAAAACACAGAGATAAAGAAAACCAAAATTTTACTCAAGAGCCACCTTTTCTTCTAGATCATTCATAATGATAATTTCCTTGTCCTTAAAATCCATAAAAGATGATTCACCTACCACTATCATCTTAGAGCCCCTATGTTTGATCTTGTATCCACCTAATGACTTGGTCATTATATTGCTATCCAAATGGCCCTATATGGCCTTTGTGGTAACTTGATGTGGTATTTTGGAAACTAAGAGGGAATGACAACCCCCCCTAATCCACATTTTTTTCTAGAATCTTGACTACATCCACCCATTCCTTGTTGTGTCTAGCCCACTTCCAATGATATATTTCCATAATTGGGATTTTAAGATGTGCCAAGGGAGGATGAAACAAGAAATGACCCTCTAATAAATCATTATCATGGACCTTCTAAAGAATCTCCTCTACAAATCCCAAAAGAACTATGAATCTTGTCTTTAGAGCTCTAAAATTAGAAATAGGAAACAATCTAACCCCATCTAAGCTAGTGAAGGAGAACTTGGGTAGCATACCCAACTTAAAATTTGTAATTTCCTCCATTAGACTATGGTGATGCTCCAATTTCATAAAGAATGTGACAAAATTCAAAACCACCTCTACCTCAGATAGAAGAGACAGATATTCCTAGTAAACATTATTACCACTACTGAATTGACTCGACTATGTAAGCCCTAATCCAAGTAATCCTTTCCTAGAATCAACAAAATTACTTGAAAATTTTCTTCATATGGAATCCAAAAGATATTTTAAAGCCTTGCCCATATAATGCCTTCATCAAATGTAATTTCCTGGACCATGATACCTACATACACTATTGGTGTTCCTAATGATAAATCCACCCCTTGATCCATGTTGGATGCCAAAGATCCATGACTAACTACTCACAACCCAAGGGAGAGAGTAAATGACATGAATCCACCACCCGATGAATATAAATGAAGCAAAATCCGTGTAATTAAGGCACTCAATTTCCACCCTTGATCATGTGGGATATGAACATGCCACAGTGATGCCATTAAAAGAGCTAGTGAGGTGGAAAGATTATATATAATGATAAAATCTGCATTAAAAAAATAATCAATGAAATTTATTATTGAATAAGATTTTTCCGATCCAAAAACATCAAAATTAACTTCTAATTTTTAGATTTATTTTTAATTTATATTTCCATCTTTTATTAAAGTTTCCTTTTTTCTATTTATGAAATCAAATTAAAAGGAAATTTAAATCAAAAACCCATATTGATGGAAGATAAAGATGTAAAATCTCCCAAAGTATCATGAATATTATCCATTATGCTTGCTTCAAACAAATTAATTCTATAATTGGCAAGGAAATTAGTAGCATAATTAACCTCTTGAAAATAGTGCTTGCATTCTAAAGAGGAAAAATTGGTCAATTTTCCCCAAAAACAAGATAAACTATTTTCAAGTTTCGAAAGGTGGAACATTTTTTCAAAATCATAGAAATTATAATATGAAAATCCCCTTAAATGATGAGCTTGTCAATATTGCACTGAATGGCAAGGTCAATCCTAGTAACCAATGTTTGGGCTTCCACTTCATTTTTAGTTCCATCTATAAGTTTTCTATAAATTTCACTGATCAAGGATGCACTAAAATTTTAGATGATACAAAAACCCTTGAAAGAACTTGGGTTTTACTTAGAACCACCATCAAAATTCAATTTGAACCACCCTAATAGTGGATGAATCCAATAACTCTTATCCTTTCTTATTTTTTACCTAAAATTACTATTGACCCATTAATGGGTGATTTTCCCTTGGAATCTTATTTATGTTTTATTATCTATATAATTATAGTATCTTGAAACAAACATTAGTTCCTGATTGTTTTTCACAGCCTTAGCTCAAGAACTAGGCTAGAAAATTTTTATCTTGTTTGATCCATAGACCTTATTTCCTTCCCTACCTTCATTTCTTTTTAAATTTATTTTGATCAATCCCACTTTAGGTTAGTTGCTTCATCAATGCACCCATATTAAGTTTATATATATTTATATCATATCTAAACCATCCAAAGTAAACAACTACTCTACTCACCATTATTCTACCAATAGTTTGTTTATAAAACTCAATACCCTATTATTTGTGCCTTAGAGTGAATATTTATTTACTTATCATAAAAATTTAGAGGCTACCTTGTAAGGTTTCTTGTTGTGAATAAAACCCACATCAAAAGGAATTTATTTATAACTATAAAGAGGTTCCATTTATTTTCTTAAAATATATCACTTGAGTTACACTAGATATACATGAAGATTAAGAAGGTCCACCTAAGATACTAAATTTATATACCCACCTTTGGAAATCCATATAAATATTAGGTTAGATAAAGGTGTCTTAAGAAGACCCTCATCCCAATCATAATCCCCAAGTAGATGGCCCCATCTTCCCTTATACTCAATGGCCCAAGCTTGGTTGATTTTTTCTACTATTGTCATCCTTAGAAATGTGTATGATATGCCTAGAAATCCTAATAAATGTATTCCTTCATTCTCTTATTTAGGAGGGAGGAAATTCAAACAACACATGAAGGATATCAAAAATACTTTAGGGATATTAAATGTAGTCCATGAATATTTGGCATGAAAACTCTTTACCTTGAAATTGAAATATGCTACTTATGACTGGTATTTTTATGTCCTAGAATATTGGATCACATATTAGAATCAATGTCAAAACACTTTTTTGGTACTATTTGGACAAGTCACCAACCTAATTATTGTATACCATCACCTTGAAATCATGAAGTGAAAACCAAATTAACCAACTTGAGCCTTTAATACAATGTTTCAAAAGATGTATGATTGATTTGAGGCTGCATATAAACCTACTAAGGTGTTAGCCCTTGAAATGTGAAATAATGGTCTAGACCATATGAACCTTGTCTTTCTTTGTAGAGTACCTAACATTAACTCATTTTTACTAACCTATTCTAAAGCTATTAACATTGATATAAAATTGAATCCATAGTTAGAATATCTAGCCCCACTTGATATTGGCCCTAATTTTTCATCCCTCAACCCAATTCTAAATGTGAATCAAAATGTTGTGGATCAGAATTAGAATAAGTTATATACCTAATCTATGTTATCCCATACTCCACCTAACTCACACTTTAACATCCTAAAAAATATAGTGTCTTTAATCAACCAACTAAATTTGAACAAATCCTTGATACTAGTTAGTACTACTACATAGGGTATTGTTACTAATTATATAAAAGTAGAATTGGATGACATCCAAAAAATGGTATAAAAGTTGAGTAATGTAATCTTGAACATGAAAAATTGAATGGGAAACACCATGGAACAAAATTCCAATCAGAACTTTGCATTTTAGAGATATAGCATGCCTTTCAATAGACCTAGAAATAATAATGAGTAACAACCACCTAACAAAATGCCATAGATAAGCATCCTTTGATAATTAGTATCAAGTTCATATCAAAATACAATGTGGTGATCTATATTACATAGATTTTTATACTTCTTTTGATATCTCTTAGAAGTAAATGGATAGACATGAAGGATTTATAAATCAATAAGAGCCATCTTATTCTACCACTTCAAGTCCTCCTAACATAGCCATGGTATTAAGACATATAACTCCCTATTCCTAGTGGAGGATGTGAATCAACGTGAGAACAATATAGATGAGATCAATGCTTTCAAACAATTTTAGAGGAATAATTATAGTTTGAGGAATAATTATCCTAATACTACCTCCATGCCTCAAAACAATGGTGTTACTACTTCTCTGGATTTTAAAGCTAACAGCAATCCATCCCATCAAAAAGGGAATGATCAGTTTTAGAGTGTAGAGCCATAGAGTATATGAGGGTAAAACCTTATTGAAGATATGAATAAGATCAATTCTAATATCAATATTCATGATATATCCCACATCATTGAGTTGAGAGTTTTTAATGAATGCTTTAATTAAGAGATCATATACTAAAAAATCAAAAGGTGCACATGGAAACTTATTTTTTCTTAAGGACAAGCTTGAGGTACCATCATTTATGTTAAATATGAAAATATTTGAGAAGAACATGCATAATTGTTTGATTAACTTGAGTGCTTCTACCAATGTGTTGCCTATAAATATATGAAATAAATTGGATTTGATCCTAGATAAGTCAAAATGAGTGGTCATATAACTCAATAAGTCTTCTATCCCAAGCATTAGAGTGCTGAAAAATGTGCACATATATATTTCAAATGAGCCACATGTATAATAATACATAGATATTATGGTTGTTGACATTATAAATTATTATGGCTTGTTGTTGGGTTATGATTGGTTAAACACACTAAATAGATACATGATCATTGATTTATCACACATATGGCTGCCTTAGAAAGGGGTAAATATCCATATCTAAGTAGACTAAGAACTAAAGATGAAGTGCCTAGTCAAAGAGTACAATGCTAAGAATGAAAAAGTTGAGTTTGTAGCCTCACATGTAGGTATGTACACTTTCACTACCAAGAAAGAACCTATTGAATAAGAATTTGAAGGTATTTCTCAATTATAGACCATCCATTTTGATGGAGTCAAATCAAATCAAGGTTCAGGTATCAGTGTAGCCCTAATCAACCTAGATGGGAAGAAATATATAGCGACCTATATGATGCAATTCCCTTATAGTAATAATCAAGTTGAGTATGAATCTCTAATCTTTGGTTTGTAGTTTGCATTGAAGCATAACATCATGAAGTTGTAAATATTTGGTGATATAGAGCTAATTATTAACCATATCAAAAATAATTACCAATGTAAACTCACTTACTTGAATAAGTATAAATATTGATCATGTGACCTAATTAAATACTTGGAATCATTTGACACTAGGGTCATCCGAAGGGAAGTAAATAGATAGTAGATTCACTAGCAACTTCAACTACCAATATAACATCACTCCAAAAATACAAAATACTAAAATTATATATGGATTTGGTTCCTTATCCCTCTGTCTTTGAAAATGTGGATATATTCTAGGTATTTGAGGATGATTAATAGATTGTAAAATTCATGAATAGCTCTAGAACATTTGAATCTCAACTAATAGTTGTAAAGGACATTGAAACTATGAACATCGAAGATCTAAGAGAAGATGGTGTCTTATAACTGAAATAGAAATTCATTCTCATTATAACAAGAATGGTTATATCCATATTTATGTGGACTCTATAAATCTGAATCGAGTATATGAAAAGGATAACTATCCTTTGCCTTTTTTGGACAAGGTAATTCAAATAGTAAGTGGATTTGATAAGATGTCCTTCTTAAATGGATTCTTAGGCTATAATAAAGTGTTAGTATAATCACAAGACATAATGAAGACTAGTTTCACCATTAAGTGGGGAATGTTTGCATTAAAGAGGATGCCTTTTGGCCTAATCAATACAGGAGAAACCTTCTATTGAGATATGGACTTTTCCTTTTAGGTATGCATTAAAAAATGCATAATCATCTATATGGATGACCTAATGGTGCTACCAAAAGATAGAGATTATCATGCAAGAAATCTATAGAGGGTATTTGATATATGTAGAAGATATGGATTATCACTCAATCTAAAGAAGAGCATCTTCATATTCATTGAAGGAAAACTATTTTTCCATTTCATCACTAAGTATGAGATATACATTGTCTCAAAGAAATCCAAGACATTTCCAATATGACACCTCCTAAAATAATAAATAATTTTTAAGTATTTATTTTTAAGATAAAATTTGAAAGAAAAATCATTTCCAATTTGTAGAGATTGTCAAGCCATTGAATGTTATGTTGATTCAAGATGCTAAAATAATATGGAAAAAAGAAGATACGAAAGTTTTCTAAGACGTAAAAACCATTATTTTTAAATCTCCATTTTTTATCATCCTATATTTCACCAAGGATTTTTACCTTTACTTATTTGCCTTGGAGCACACTATAGTAGTTATACTCATGCAAAAGATAGAAGACAATGAACATCCAATTGACTTCTGAGCATGAACCTAAAAGATTTATATTTGAAATATTCCATGATAGATAAATAGATATATGCATTAATAAAATGTATGAATAAGTTTAGGCATCATATTTTGATAAATTGGATGCATGCTATTGTTTTAGACTTGGATGTCAAAGTCATTCTTGGCCAAAATTAATTAGATGAAATACGAAGGAAGTGGATGGATAAATTATAGGAGTTTAACCTCAAAATTATACCAACCAAGATGGTGAGAAGCCAAGGAATTATCCATGTCATAATTAAGACTAATCCTTGCATTTATATTGAATAAATCACTGAGACTCAGGTAGTTGGTGGTGAATGATATGTTTAAATCATTCACTATTTACTCATTGGTACATGTCCCCCTAAGATAAACATAGAGAAATGTTGAGCCCTTGAGCTTAAATCAATTGATTATATGATAGATAAACGAGTCATATATTGTAATAAATATGATGGCATCTGCTTGAGGTGTGTTTAAAAATAAGAAACTATGGACATATTAGATAATCTACATCAAAAGATAGGCAATAGACATCCCTAATACAACACAATAATGCATAAAATATGAAGGATGGGATACTACTAGCCTATGATTTTCAAGGATGACGAAAACCATGTTAGAATCTACCAAGAAGGTTAGGTGTTTAGAAAAAAAGAAGTGAATGTTACCATGCCTTTGTAACCAATCATTGAAAGACACACTTTTTCTAAATGGGGTATTGACTTTGTGGGAGTGATAAACCCAAATTATTCAACAAAGCACATTTTTTTTCTAATAACCACTAACTATTTCAATAAATGGAAAAAAATATGTGACCATTAATAATTCTAGAACACTGGATGCTATTAATTTTATGGAAGAGTACATACTAACAAGGTTTGGCACACTAATTTATTTAGTTTGTGATAATGGTCAAGTTTTCCAATCCAATTAATTTACTAAATGGGCATATAACAACCAAATTACCATCAATTTCTCCTTAGATTATTAGCCACAAGGGAATAGAGTGGGTGAATCTACCAACATGAATCTGATGGATGCCATAAATAAGTCTGTACAAGATAAAATAAGAGAATGACACCTACTACTAAAGTATGGACTATGGGTATACTGAACCAAGCACAAACAATCCCTCAAGGCTTCACACTTTTTTATTATATGCACATCATCTAATTTTATCCATCTCTCTTAAAAAACCAACATACCAATTTATGCAAGAGTAAATGGGGAAGATAAAAGAATCAAGTCAATATTAGTTGATATAGTCCAAATGGAAGATGGATGAATTGAAGCATTGCATAACTTTAGCAAACCCCAGGACATTTTCAATATATGGTTTGATAAAAGGTTTAAAATTAATGCTTTCATGATGTTAGAACTAGAACTTTTATGAGATAAAACACATGAGAAGGGATGTTATCCTAAGTTCACTCCTTTATGGATTGGCCTATATCAAATATCTGAGATACTAGATAACAATTCCTTATATTTGAAGTACCCAAAGTAATGACCTCACTTTTCCAAACAATGGTTAATTTTTGAAACATTATTTCATAGCTGCTCCAACTAGAGATTATTTTCAATGACTATAACTAAAGAGTATATGTATGAGTAGGTTATATATTTTTTCTTTCTATATTAAATTTATTGCTTTATAGAATATATTTCCCACTTTAAACATTAGATTTCTTATTTTGTAGGTTAGTCTTTCTTATTTTCCTAGATTAGTGTTTCTTGTTTCTTACATTTTCATTGGGTAGATTAGTTTTTATCCTTTCTAGATTATTTTATTAAATTTTTATAACAAATTAACTAATTTTCTATGCTTTAATTATAAAAAACTTTCCAAAAAAGGGGGATGATATAAAATAAGAACAATTATAATCATCAGGATTTAATCTGATATAACTTGAGTTTTTAGGTTTATGGTGTTTAATATGACTATATTATGTTCTTCTTGGACTAAATTAGTTTTATAGATCTTTGGGATTTACTTAGATATACTCATGCAAATTTTAGAAAGACTTTCCATGTACAAAGTTCAACTACACATGGCAGTCTATAAACTTGAATGTCGAATAATAAACATTCATATTATTACACACAGGTAGGGATGTATTGATTAAAATAAGTTTTGTTATACATACACCCATACAATGATGATTATCAACCCTTATTCTATATATGTTTAATAACAACAATAACATCATCATCAACAACAACAACAACAACAATAATAAATCAAGCAAAATTATAGAAGATGGGTGATTCAAGCAACCTAACCATGAGTATGGATGCTTAACTAGTAGTAGAGAAAGGATAAGAGTTGATTATAGGTATATTTTTAGCGATATGGACACCTAAATACTATAAAAGTAATGTCAAGGCTTCCCTTACTATTTTATTATAAAATATGAAGCCAAAAAAAACCTACAGTGACTATCCATGACTTTGTTAAAACTCTCACAACAAAGAGAAAAAAATTTCAAGAAATCACACACATAGATCCCAAGAATGGAAAGGGTTAGTATGTTGCATGGGAAGGGATCAATCCTTTTTCAAGGACTAGTTTACTCATTATTTTCTTATTAGAGCTAAAATTCTCTTATGATACATATCTAAAATTTTAGGTTCTCAAATATTTAGGAGTATTTCCCCACTGAGCCATCAATTGTTATCCCCTAACACACACACACACACACACACACACACAAACACACACACACACACACACACACACACACACACACACACACACACACACACACACACACACACACACACACACACACACACACACACACACACACACACACACACACACACACACACACACACACACACACACACACACACACAACATTTTATAAATTCAACTGGGGACCCAATATTATTTTAATATCCTTATTTAAAGTCTTATAAGCCTTAGATATCCATGATATTAGTTTGAATATGCAAAAGGCTTTGGTCTTCCTTAATGTATAAATTATTGAATTTCAAATTTATGAAAATAAAACATTGGACATCAATTACAATTCATTTTAAAACTTAGACTTTCATAAATTTTATCATAAATTGAATTTATGCTTTTTATGGACTAACAGAGATAATGTGCCATGTTATAATTTTTTTGTGTGCATATGACTATTTTCAAACACTTACAAATTACCCATATTTGGGCCCTATCTTTATGTTCTATGAAGTTATGAACTCCAAGATAGAGACAAGTGGTAACATCATTTTAATTGGAGTCCTTAGGTATTCCTAAAATTTTAAGTGTTCCAAAGTTCTAAGGTCTTGATATATGGAAATATCACATTACTCAGAAGACACCATAATCTAACCAAAAAATTATACTTTATTCATTGTCAAATTACTAATAGCCATCTACATGGCAAAACTATTTTAATTAGGAAAAGTTTCCATTTAGAAAAAAACATAAGTCATCTAAATTCTTGGAGCTCCGATATCATGCCACATGGTGAGATCCCATCAACTAGGAACTCAAATGGTCAAACTAAAGAATAATGGCCCTATGGTCCTATAGCTTAAGCACATTGAGTTTTCAAGCTTTGAGACCTTAACAGTTGGAAAATTTTCATTAACCCAAAGCTTTAAGGGTGAAATATTAAGTTAGTGGCCCCATGATACTAACATTATATGTCTCCATGGCCCCAACATCATGCCATGCATTAAAAACATGATACTTGGATCCCTTCTAAAAGATGTACACTTTTTAAAGTTTGAATAGATGTGGCCTCGAGTCTCTGAGTTCTTACAACCCTGGTATCAATCCACATTATTTAATTTTGCTAACTTGTAGCCATGGATCATATAAATCAATATCATAAGTATGAAGACCCTAGGAGAATGATAAATTGATAAGTATCATGATCATTGATATGCATTGTGAGAGTACACATATTTGACTTTGATAGTAAGTGAAAATACAATAAGTAAGATATTGACACCTATCCTAAATGGATGACTAGAGACACATGAATTGATGAAAATTTGACATTTTTCAAACAAAAACCCACCAAACTAACTAGTAAATTTAAATATAAATGGAAATAAAATAAAAATCTATTATTTGCATTTATATCACATGAACTATACATTCAAGGTGAATTATTTGGAAGTATATACAAAATATAATAAAAGAAAAGTCACTTCACCATCAATTGGACATTGTAATTTTAAGCTCTCAAGTGACCAAAAACCCTAGTTTTTTTAGTGAATCTAGAAGAGCATTATAAAAGTTTGAAAATGAAATGCATAGCCCCTTATTACTAAAATGGAAAACCCAAGACCATAATTCATCTAGGCCCCTCATGTGTACTCCATTTCTAGGAACAACAAATACACATACACTATATCTGACAAAAGTGCCCTAGATTTCAAGTTTCCATACTATTCTTCCATCTGAAATGTAATGGAGTCTATAACACTATACTCCTCATAAGACCATTCCTAGGGGTATAATCAATGCATTAATGACTTGTTTCCAATCAAAATAGTGCAGCTCCATAATATGGCTATGAATCTAGAGGTAATGCCCTATATCGATTTACTTCATGTTTTTTTATTTAATCATATTTATTTAGGTATTATTTTCATGTTAAAGAAAAAATATAATTGGATATGTTTTTGGATGGGTATTTAATAGGTAGCTTAGGATTTCAAGGATTGAGGTTACTTGTAATCAAGTCTTGGCTAATGAATGACTCAAACACAACACTATGGAGGGGAAATTAGAAGGTGGCTAGTGAAGGGTTATAGGTTGAACCCCAAGGGAAACATTTAATCTAAAAACATAATAAATTTCAAGACTAGAATTATAATATCCATGGCCATTATGAACAAAGTGAATGGATTTGATATCATTGCTTATGTACATGTGGAATGGGTCCCACTATTAGACAATTACTGACTTCTGACAAAATTATGGCCTTAGGGGAGATTATCAATGTTAAATTTAAAGCAAAAATGTTTAGACATGAATAAAGGCATGATGATGGAAAATTTTAAATGATGTCATATATATTGAATTTAGGCATTAGGAAAATCTAGAGAACCCATGGATAACTATCACAACCATTTGCAGAATATGTGGATAAAAAAATCTATGAAGACTATTATTTCCTATTTTTCTATAAATTTAGGAATGACATTATAAGAATTTGTGATGAAATTTAACCTTATGTATACCATTCCATTCATGGCACTTAGATGCCCAAGATATTTGATATTCTTAGAAGAAACATAGATAAAATAGGGGATTACTATTACTCCCATGACTGTATCATAATTAGAATAAAGGGAACAAGAGCACCCTTTTGAGTTTACCACACCACATCCCATACAAGGTGGAGAAATAAGAGATTTCCCATAAGTCATATAATAGTTTATATGAGGAGATTAACCTCAAACATCAGGCCTATTAATATAATATCCCTTAACCATAAAGCACCATCAATTTAAATTGATGGCACACTTTAATAAAGTGGCAAAGGTCCAATCCCATTATAATTTAAATGTAGCCCAATTCAGATAATGGGACCTAAAGGAAAAAAATAGAAACTATCTTCAAATAATCAAAGAGAAAAATAGGGTGAACATTAAATATGGTCACCAAGAGTATGATCATGATGTTATATTTTTGAATTAATCATATGATTCTAATGTTTGGACCCACATGAGGGATAAATTAATGTTAATGTTTATTAGCCAGGTCATCTAATATGACCAAAATATTAACAAATAGTAGGAAAATGATATGGTAAGGTAGGAATATAAATTTTAGAGTCATTACTGTCCCCAACACAACCATAAGACTTAGTAGAACATGACCAACCTCCCTCTCCTATAGAGTGAGAGAATAATTCATAAGAGGGAGATCCCAACAGTCAAAGGGAGGAAAACCTCTAGATTATGAAGAGAATTCTAAGAGGAATTACTAATCCTAATACAACCTCTACCCATTCAATTTCTACTACCATGGGTAAAACCATTATAGTGGATAGGAAAATACCCCTCATGATAGACAAGCAATCACATTCTCTTGGAAACCTTTCCATCCAATTACAATAGATACACATGTATGTCTCCCAAATTTTTTTCAAGGTTCCTTCTCATATATCCCATATACTCCTTTCAATCAATCCCATAAATTAAGTCCATATCCATCTATCACCACTAGTAAGGATATATCTTGTCAACTAATCCCTATTATACTAGTTCTATCTTCATTGATTCTTCCCTCTACCACTATTATTCCATTTCCCATTCCTTCAACACCACCAATAGTTGAATTCCTACTATTGTGGCTCATTCATTAGTTTTATATCCCCCATCACTTCCTATTACACCCATAATCACCTACCAAATTAATTACATATTCCTTGAAGTCTCCTTCAAATCCCAACAATATAAGGAAAGACCATCATGAGGTCTTGTTATTCTAGGAGGATCCCTTGATGAGAAAGTAGAGAAAGAAGAGCATGAACATGTAATATTACTAGTGGATTATCCTACATATAAAGAAGAAATAAATTCAAAAAAAATTAAGGGACCAGAACCAAGGTCATGTGAGGAAGTATCCTAAGATGAAATATAAGAGGAGGTAGAGTTAAAACATGCCAAAGTAATGATCCTGGGAAGTTTTCGTGAAGAAGAAGCTCCAACTAGAGCACTAGATCAACAAATCCTCATTTAAGAAGAAAGATAAATTATTAATTAGGTAGTTTCTTCTCTTTATTCTTTCATTACTATTGTGTATACTCAAACTACAAATGTTTCACCTGCCATTCCAAGGCCACCATTTTATAGTTCAATTGATTCTTCTATTCTTTGAACATCAACTCAAATAATGACTCTAAATAAGAAGTCTATTTTGAGAGTTTAGTTTCAATTTATATTTTTGATCCCTAATAGCCACCAGTCCCTTAAATATCTCTGGCTCAATTAGAGATACAAATAACACAATTTTCACCCATACAATCTACCAAAATGATAGTGGTGAAGACTCTTGACCTAAAAAAATATGTGGCTAAAGTAACCCCTCAAAGGGAAACATCATAATGGCAAAGGATTATTCAGCCACCCCTAAAATTTTCTATTCAAATAAGTGCTTTATTAACATCTCTAGTTATAACTCCACCTTTAATTGTTATTCCTCCCTCCACTTCTAAAGACCCATTCTAACTTGAATAAGGGGAACTTATTGTTCCCCAATGGTTTAAATAGTTACAAATCTAAAAAGATGAAAGGAAAATCTTGGTCCTCATCGATATGCCCATAGTATCTACCTAATTTTATAAAAAAGGTCTTACAAATCTAAAAAGATGAAAGGAAAATCTTGATCCTCATCGATATGCCCATAGTATCTACCTAATTTTATAAAAAAATTCTTACAAGTCAAAGGATTATAAAGATGAAAGTGGTGAACATAAGTACCAAGGAGGAAATAGAGTTTGAACAAAGATAAAATTTATTTCCCTTAGCCAAAAAGTATAAAAAAATTTCAAATGACCCTATAGAATATATAGAGTATTTTTTATCTTATGTGGATTTAGATGGATAGGATATGAAGGATATTTATATGAGTAAGGATAAAGAAAAATAATAACTACTATTATATCCAAAATTTACACCATTGGGAGATTTTTCAAGTTTTCTCAATTTGGGATAATATGGAGACAATCCTAGGTTGTGGGTGATCTTTAGGTGGAATGAATCTCTAGGTCATAAGGCTAACTCCCCTTGATCTATCACTTAGGCTCATTCATTAATATATAAATGTGTTAGTAAAAGAGAGATAAACCTACTCTAATGTAGGTGATTCACCAAAAGTACTTGACCACTATGAATTGGATACATGTGCACATATATTATGAGGCTAACAAGAACAAACACTGCTCTTAATATATCTCTCTACATTATCACTTCATTGTGGAAGTCATGAAAGATGCTTGGGATATGAGGATTAATTAAGAGGTCATAAAATGAAAATGATAAATACACAACTCACTCAACCTTCACACCTTACCTAAATAATTCATAATACCTAAAAATAAGCTTTCAAACTGAACATGAATGCTAGAAAAGGACAACATGCCAATAAAGCTAAGCTAATCACTTTATAGGATCAACTCATCATGCACAAAAATTGAACCTAGTCAAATGAGGAGGTAAAAATAATAGTTTCTCATAAAAAAAGGCTTATAGATGGTCAATGTTTCTCCATACCTAGGTGGAGGATACATACATATCTAGTCAAGGCTCAATTTATAGAGAAGTGAGAGAGCATAAGAGATAAGGACATCAAAGGGAGAGATTAACAAGTGTTTCTAAATACTTAAAATAAATAAGAGGTTGAATAAAATCTTTATTATGTCTTCAAGGAAAAGTGTTGGTCTCCTTAAGATGCTTCATCTATAAAATGGTGTAAGATTTTGGGTATGGACTTGACACCTTATCTTCTTCAAACCTACCCCTTCTCTTAGTTTTTGAGGTGAAAAATGGAAATATTAATCATAAATTAATGTTGAAATAATATTTATATACTCTTTGAAACTTTTAAATTATTTATGAAACTCCAAAAACTAACATTGCAATGATGATTACATCTCTTATGTGTCTTGAATCCCACTTCGCCTTACTATGCTTCTTCTTCCTTGCAAGTGTCAAATATTGTTTTTGTTTTAATTAATAAAATATATATTCATGAAAGGGTATATATATCATATAAGACCTAAAAAAACTCTTTTATAAGCCTCAATCACTCCCCAATGTTTCATCTTGCACCTAAAACTCTCACTTGGCCTCAATTCCTTGTAACCTTGAGAACAAACAAAGCTCATTATGTGGAATAATTTATGTTATATATTGATAAAATAAAGATATTTTTTTGTACCCATGATCCCCTTATATTTTAATTACAAATTTCATGATTGAAATATGAGTGGAAGTATATTTATTCTCTATTTTCTCTCTCAATTAGGCCTCTAGGCATAGAAACTGAGTTTTGGCTCAAATTGAATCCCACACATGTGAAACTAGGCAAAGGCATTTGATTAAATTTACCCATATCTTGACCATGATCAATTACAAATCCCAATTTTTGGTTTGATATTAAACTGGAATAGGAGATGTACCATTAATATCATGCATTTTGGTGTGTTCTGACATTTAACATTTGATTTTCCTTTTCTCATGGCATGGTCTTCAACTATTTTATATTTTATTGTTTTTATTCTCCAATTTTATTTTATTTTATTTTTTAAATATGGGTGATAAATATGTTTATAAAAATAGAGCTTACACTTAGCCATTAGAGATTACATAATAAAGACCATGGTATTTAAAGACTCCTAGACATAGACCTTACAAATGAGTGTAATATTGAAATAAACCTTCATGAGCCTAAAATGAAATTAAGTATAGGTAATTATGGAAATGACCATATAATTATTGGTTTTACCCAATCATGAAAATAAAAAATTGAAAGGGAAGATGGTACACTCATAGGTAGGTATGAAACATCATCTTAAGAGAAGGTGAAATGTTGCTAAACAACATGAAGGCAATTTATATATTTATACCTCAAGAGAATATGAATTAATAAAATTGGTAAAAATAAATACTCTATACCATTTCATTATCTTTACAATAATACACCTATCCAAGGTCTGGAGCAAAGCAATCTATGTAGCAACATAATTAACATTTGTGAGAGGACCTAGTTGATTCCATAGGTATTAACACGACACAAACAAATATTATAAGAGGTGAAAGTAATATTAAATAAATTATAATAAAAAATAAAGGGTGCACATAGTGATAAAATTTTATAGATAATCATAATGGAAACACTAGTTGAATTTAAATAGAAAATGATTATAAAAAGGGATGGTCATTTATTAGGAAGGCTTGATTGTATTCCTTGATGTGTGATAATGCAAATCAATAACTAAAATTATAATTCTTGTACTAATTAAAAAATACCTAGGGACCAAAAAATAGGTATTGGATCTAATGTTCAAATAAACTTGGAGGTTTTTAGAGAGAGCAATGCTAGGCATTGTAGTAGAAATTGAGAATAGAATTTGTAATAAATGTTAGATATAAGGAAGATATAAAACTAGATATAAGCATGAAATTAATATGTACATGAAATATGTATGTATATATATATATATATATATATATATATATATATATATATATATATATATATTAATAACATGGTTTAAGTAACATAATAAGAAATTGAGTGTTGGTCGGTTCATTAAAGACATATCTTTCATTTATTTGTAATCTATAATTACTAGGTCTAAATATGTCATTTACTAATTAAGTGACCAACCATATTTTAGTGTACTTTCCAAAATTTTATGGATGTAATAAACTTTAAACACTATGTATCTAAAATAATAATTAAATACTTTTAATTTATTATTATGTTGTTTAGATATGTGGTTTTGATATTAATGTTTTTCTATAAAGCACTCATGTTTTTATCAATTAAATATAAAGAATGAAGGGGGTATTCAAATATATCATCATCAATAATGATGGAAATAAGAGAGATTATGAAATAGGTTATATATAATTCTAATGGTAAAAATTTTAATAACATGTACACTAAAGAGATCGGAGTTGTCATGGTGCCAGTATAGATGCTAGTATGATAAGCCCAAAGTGTAGGATATAGATTGAGATGTGATTCTAAATGAGAGTAAATAATATTATTTTTTACAATTTTTTAAGGCTTTTATTGGTATATTATTTTGATAGTTTTATTTAAGGTGATAGGATGCATAAATTTTTTGTGTATTTTTAAAATATTCACACTACTTCTTGACTTTGTTTTAAAATTCCAACAATTATCAAAAGATATGGTGGAATTCAAAAATGAAATATGATTTTTATTGAGGAAATTTTATTATATATTTATTCTAGTAGACTCAAAAAGGGATATAACTTCTATCCACTTGTTATAGTACTCTGTGGTAGTAATAATGAAGACATAACATCTTGAGACTAAGGTAATTTGACAATGAGATCTAATCCCCACATAAAGAAAGGCCAAGGAGATTCTAATGTTTGAAGCTCAATTGTTGGAGAGTGTTTAATATATTCATGAATTTTAAAATAATTACACTTATTTCAAAATGTGATGGCATTATTTTCGAGAGTGGGCTAGTAGTATCCTATCAATAAACATATGTGGGTTATACCATCTATGCACACCAAACATTAGTCCTTGTGATTTATCAAGGAGATAAGGGACTTATGATTGAGTGAAATAATGGAGTATGGAACATTTTTCAGTTTTATAATAAAGTATTTTATGTGTAATAATAAATTTGTATGGTTTTTTTCAAATTTTTGTATTTTATTGAGATTTGACATTGGGAGGATAAAGACTATTCCCAATGAATTGGATGATATATTTATACCACATTATTTTTATAATGGTAATAACATTGACATGGAAAATATGAGAGTAATTATTTGGTTATAATTATGTTATATATTTAATCATGTAGATAAGGAACTATGAATCGTGTTGGGATTGGTGAGGGTGACAAAGTGAGGTAGAATAATCAAGACAATCTGCAATGGAATTATTTTCTCATGAAATTTATTTAATAATGAAAGACATAAATTATTTGCTATATTTTAGGCAAGATAATGATATACAATAATATTATAATTATTTTTATTGATAGGACACCACTGATTTGGTGACATATGAGATGTGAATATCATAATGCATGTAATTATGGAATGTTTAAATATATGGATACTTACATCTGAAGGATGAGAGATTTGTATTCATAAATTTTATCACTAACATTCAAGTTTAAGATCAAATATAAAGGAATGATTTTTTATGGGGATTGGATATAATAAATTGTAACCAAACTCCATGAAGGCATTTTTATCCAAAAAGGTGAAGCATCAAATTTTACGCATGCATGTCAGTAGTAAGTGTTGAGAAATTTTGACCACAAGGTCAAAATGTCAATGGATATAAGAAAAAACTTGAGCTTAATGTATTTATAACCTAGTTCGAAGTCTTGTATTACCTTATATTGTCTCTAATAAGTCTTTACAAAACCTTATTAGTATCTTTTAAGGTATATTTAGAGAAATTGAGGTAATTCTTTGCCTTTGTGTGCGCTAGCCTAGTCATGTCATGGTACAATGAAACTTGTTAAAGTGGTTTCATATGTTTTTATTAGTTTCCAAATGATTTTTCATGCATTAATCACCTTGTAATAACATTTAATGATGATTTGGATAAGTTAAGGCTCTTTTGTGGACTTCAAGGTAGTGTTTTATGAGGAAAAAGATGATTTTTTATAGCTTTCACGTATGAAAAATCTTTAAAATAAAATAATACATTAAAAAAATCTTTAAAAGGTCATCAAATTATTTAAATAACTTTCATATATGTCATTAGTTCATAAAGAGGCTAGAATCTTGATTTTCAACACTTAAGAGGTAGTTTTCACTCACGTGTACAAATTTTTGAACTCATTTTCAAAATAAATCATTACATAGGTGTACATTGGGATTAAAAATGTCATATTACATATTTTTATTAAGTTTAAAATCCAAAATATGCATTAAACACACACTCTCTCTCTTCCATCACTACCTTCACAAGCTTAGAAAGGAAAAAATCAAATGCATGGTATGGCCA
>JARHVA010000549.1:3755000-3892500 GCA_037957365.1 Torreya grandis | reverse complement strand
ATTTTTACCTTCTCCATGGACTAGTTTTAATATGCACGCTTGATTACTTGATCTTGCTAAGTGATAATCTTACTTCCTTACCATGTTTGTCCTTTTTTATCATTCATGTTTATTTTGGAATCCTTTTTGTAGGTCTATTGAAGTGTCAAAGTAAGGTTTAAGTGTTTATTGAGTCATATTTTCAATAGTGTCATTCCATGACCTCTTGACTAGTTTTCCTATCTCAAGCACTCTTCATAAACTTCATAAGTAAAATTTATGTAGAGAGTAAGATTTGTAATAGTGTCATATGCATACTAGTCTCATGTTTTAAGTGCATCTATAGCTCATTAGTAGTGGTCAGGTATATTTGGTGCATCACCTCCATTAGATTAGGTTTCTCTCCATTTTTCTACTAAGTGGTATATTAATGTTTGATCCTAAGTGATTTGTCAAGGGGAGCTAGCCATTTAACCTAGATATTCACCTCTCAAATAAGGTACCCATAACCTTGAGGTGTTTCCATGTTACACCAAATTTGGAAGGCTTGAACTACCTTCCAAAGGGTAAAAATTTGACTGATAATAGTTTTGGCATGCCCAGTGGGACTAAGGTCCAAAGTTATTGAATAATTCTTGGTGTTATTATTATATGTATCATCCTTTAGAGTCATTCAATACATCAATGGTTATTCCATGAATGATCAATTGGTTTTATCAGTCTAGTCACATTTTAAAGTAAGCTGTATTTCATTTCATTATCTTGAAGAGGTTATTATGGATGACTTTAAATTAGAGTTCAATTTAATTCAAGTTGGTGAAGTTCCTCAATCCTATAATATTACCTATCAATTTTATAATTAGTCTTATCAACCTCACTATGATCCATATAAATTTTATGATCCTTATCATCCTTATCATGAGTCATACTAGTCATATGACCAACCTTATCAAGCTCAAATGTTCCTAGCCAACATATTCACTCCTCAAACAAATCCATTTCAATTTTGAAGCAAATTATCTTAGGATATGAGAAGTATATAATAGGAGTTAACACCCAAAGGGAATATGATCAAGATATCCTTATTCACCTCATTCATGAAATGAGAGATTCATTACATCTAATGAAACATGAATAGGAACCTATTGAGAGAGAAAATTTGCAAATGTTCTCAAGTGAGATGATGGATGTAAGTGGTCTCATTCAAATAATTGAGGATAAGATAGAAAAACATGAAGAAAAATAGGTCCAACTCCATAATCCTTATGTGTATTCATACACACCATATCAACCCTTATATATGCCAACCATTCTTCCCTAAGAGACCTTTCCAAGTGATCTTCAAAGTGTTCTAAGCCATTCAGATATTCATCAAACTTTCCCTTCTTGGAATTCAATCCAAGAGAGCATTAAAAATAATGAGACTATTGTTATGTAGCCTATTTTTGAGATCTAATATTCTAATTATCTTCCTTAAGGACCCATCAAGAAGTTTTTTAAGACACCAAGATGGACTCAAGTGGTGAAATCATGGAGTGATCTAGGTTAGACAATTATAGATTGGGGAGTTGAAGTTAAAGATGAATCTAAACCTATGATAGTCTCTCCCATACTTCCTTAAGAGTCCTCTTGTATCTTCTATCATCCTTATTTTGTTCCTTATCTTCATGAGGCCACTAATAACCTTCAAGAGAAGATATTCCAAGAGAGTATAGGTAAACAAATTGAAGAGTTGGATCAAAAAATGAAGGAGGAAGTGAGACAAGATCTAGAGTTTGAAACCAAAGAAAGATTTGTGTCTAATCAAGCTCCATTTCCCTCTTCCCAAGAACTTATAACTTGTCCACTTATAGGTCTATCCAAGATTTTTTTCAAATCAAGAAGTAGGCTCTAGTTGATAAGATTAAAAATCAATTTGTAAATGTTGAATAACCCCAATAAGGCTTTGAAAAAAGTGAAGTTCTTGTTGAAGAGAATGTCCCTTCCATTGTCTAACTAAATTTTATTTCCCTACAAGAGTTCCTTCAAGAGTTAACCATTCCCAAGGTTTCAATTTTCAACAAGGTCCCCTCCATCCCCAAACCAATCCATGATCCATACACCATACCTAATAATCCCTCTTCAACTCATGAACATGCTGATCACCCTCCCACCACATACCTTCTTGAATAGGAACCTATCCTATGTGTAGTGAATGAAGAAGATATTGTAGGTGCAAGTGTAATTCAAATATAATATGAAGAATACAATTCAAGCATGTATAATGAGGAAACCATGATTGGTACTCCACTTATTGACAATAGACACAATTAAATATTCAGAAATTAAGCAAAGAGTGATCTTGATGATGTTGTAATTGCTTATGAGAAGAGTGTTAAAGTTGTTACCTTAGTTAATGAAGAATTTTGTGAAGATGTGAAATAAAAGGATCTTGAGAAAGACATCATGTTGAATTACCTTGCTGAGTCAAATGAGAAGGTTCAAGGAGATTTGAAGAACATGTGGCAGACCTATTTTCATATGTTCAAAGAATGTGAAGGTATTGAGAAGTTGCTACATCTAGGAGAATAAGATCAAATTGATGAGGAAGAAATGTAAACTGATCAAAATACTAAAACAAAGTAAGATGTATATAAAGATGTGCTTCAAGTTATATCTCTTGAATAAGGATGTCAATATAAGGATGAAGACCTTTGGCAGTAGTACCTATAAATATTTTGTGAGTTTGAGGCTCTTCAATGGCCTATAGATAATATTGGATAGATTGAAAATGATATTGAGGCTACTCTCTTACTTGATAAAAATATGACAATCCACATGAGATCAATCAAAACCAAGTACCTCATGTCATGGAGTTCCTAGAGGATAATAATGAAGTTTATCTTATGAACCAAGAGATGGTCATGTTTGAGATAAGAATAATCATCAAAAGTCATCATGAGGAGTTTAAGCCATATGATGACTTCACCTTCATAGGTGATTGGTTTATAACTTTCACTTCACTTGAAAGCATGTTGAAAGGAGTGTCAAGCAAAGAAATAATGAAGTCAACAAGATAAAGGTCCAAGAGGTAAATTTCCTCATGCCATTATTTATTTCATAGAGCAAGAGATACCACAATATTCCCCTTTGTCCCAAGAGGAAGAATAAAATTTTAGGTTAATTATATATAGTTAGTTTACTTTATTGTTTATTGTGTTCCCTAAGTGATTATTTATCATATGTGTGTGTTTCATTCATTTTATTTATGTGTGGTGTCCTTGTTTTATGTGTTTGAAAGTCAAATAATCTTGTATTGTCATGATCAAGGTATGGTCAGGTCTGAATATGAGTGTAATTGACTCCATTTCCCAATGGAAGGATAAGGTTAATGGTCTATTTAGCATAATAAGCATGTTACCCCTATGAATCACCAATTTATTATCTAATTTTGACCCCAAGGTCAAAATGTAAACCCATATAGGCAAAAACTTGAGTTTCATTTCTTGCTAGCCTAGTTCAAAGTCTTTTCATGCCTTAAATGGTCTTTAATAAGTCTTTACAAAACCTTATTAACATTGTTTAGGTTTATTTGGAAAAATTAAGGTAACTCTTTATCTTTGTGTGTACTAGACTGGTAATGTCATGGTGCCATGAAATTTGTTCAAGTGGTGTCATAGGTTGTTAGTTATTTCCCAAAGTTGTTTCATTCTTTAATCACCTTCTAATAACATTTCATGATGCTTTGGAGAAGGTAAGGTTCATTTGTGGACTTTGGGGTAGCATTTTATGAAGAAACGATGTTTTTTTTATAAATTTCATGTATGATAAAGCTTTAAAATTAAAATAATATGTAAAAAAATCTTTTCAAGGTCCTTGAATTAGTGACATAACTGCCATTTATGTAAGAACATTAGAAAGAGATCAAAATATTGATTTTCAATGCTTAAGAGGATTTTTTTACTCACTTGTATGAATTTGTGAACTCATTTTTATAATAAAACATTTAAAATGTTTCCCATGTAATTTAAAATGTCATATTCTATATTTGGATAAATTTTCAAGTCCAATAGATGCATTCAACACTCTGTTCCCTCCATTGCTACCTTCATAAGTTCAAGAAGGAAAAAATCAAATATACAGTATGACCACGAGAGAGAAATTTGAAAGATAAAACTTTGGAAATTATTAGGTTTCATAATGAGATTAAATTTACTATATTATTTTTCATATTCATGGTGTCTCCTTTATGAAATATTGCTAAGAGTGTTAGCAAGTCATTATGCCTTATCCATTCAAGCAGGATCTTGTTTTGCTCTTATTTCATCATGTGAGAATTTTATTGAGGTAGGTATTTTGTGATGTTTTTAAAGGTTAAATATATCATTTAGATATTAATTTCATCATCCAATTCAAATCCATGAAGTGTATTAAATAAGAGCAAAGGTGCCTCAAGTGTGTGAACATACCACCCTACTACAAATGTGTTTTGGTTTTTTGAAGGATTTTAACTTTCATAGCTTTCAATTACTCAATTTTTAATATAATATCCTTAATTATAAGATACTTAATGTTTTATCTCCCTAAAAATGTCTCTTGGTAGATGATCCTTCAATAAATGTTGTGTCTTGATCTTTGGAAGCATGGTATCTGTCATAAATAGTCTGGTACAGGTCTAAATGAAATATTTTCCCAATTGGAAATGAAGAGAAATTATAAAATAATATAATAACAATATATTATAGGTTTTAAACTCAATAAAATATAATAATTCTTAATTTACCCTACAATGAGGAATTTAGACAAGATTCATTCACTTACAGGTCTACAGACTTGTAGGTGAGCATTCATTAAGTCTAAGGTTTCATTTTGAAGTTTTAAATCCATGTATAAGGGTGAAATTTACTAATAATAAATTTTATGGCCTTTTTATACTCCACTAATATCACCAAAATCATGATGAAGAGACCTAACCTCTATGCACAAACTTCCATACAAAGTCTCGAGCTGAATGATACACAGGGATATACAAACCAAATAGATAACTTCAAGTGGAATAATGTTTGAAAATAAATCCATAATATTATTGAGAGGGTGATAAAAAATTGGAAATATTTGATACATATTCAAGCATTAATGCTCAAGAACTTGACTCTCTAATATCATATGCAAGAAAAATGAAGACTTATAAGTGGTAGACATGTAGATCCTCATTTACGACTAAAATCCAATCATCCTCTAAAAAATAATAGGGTAAAGGTAGGAAACATGAATTAAATACAATAATAGGAAAGGATAAGAGTTTTAGGGCACTAAACCATTTGAGATTCAAATAACATTTGAGAGGATTGAGTTTGCAAGCCTAGTTCTCATGTACAGATCTGTGTATGAAGGTAAGAAGGAGAAGGGTTTGTAGAAAATTATTAATGATAAAATTAACTCTTAAATATAGCCTAAATAAACTCATACGAAGTTATAATCTTCTCAAAGTTACATTATATATTTGAGAAGTTCAACTTCTAGACCTCATGCTCAAATCCTTCTCCAATAACCACCTACAGTCATACTTGAGAAGGTAGTCTTCAAAAAAATTATGTTTAGGGAAGATGTAGTGTTTAGGAAATTTGAAGAGAAATTACACACTCCCAAAAATTATCAATACTTGAGATTATCATTGGTGTGAAAGTGGGTTCCTAAAATAAAGAAGCAATCAACTATCATATAACCACCTATAGGTTACTTTCATAAGTGGATAGGTTATAGGATTGAAGAGAAGAATAAATGCATAGTGATTGGTTTTGGGTTTTAAGGAATAGATGAAAAACATCTAGTAGTAATTTTTAAGAAATAATGATCAGGGAGAAAGTGTAGAGATGTCATGTCCCCTTCTAGTTGACATCTTTTCGAGCGAATGATTGGCCTATTATGCGACCCTCGTAGGTTGATGGGATGGATAGAGGGTCTTGATGGAGATGGGGTCGGTTTTCATTTGGGCTCTTTCGGACATGAATTAAAGGAGATATTAATATTTGATTGATTTAATCAAATATTAATTATTTGATCTAATTTTAATTAATTATTAATTAATTATTAATTAATTATTAATTATTAATTATTAATTATTGGGTCTAATTTTAGGATCCTAATTCTAATTTAAGAATTGGTCTAATTTTAAGACCCTGGTTCTAATTTAAGGAAGCCCCAGTCTAATTTAAGGGAATCTAATTTTAGCAAGCACACCTTTGGAGGTGTATAAGAATCTCTCATGGGAGAGAGTTTGTATTCATGATTATTTTTGATATTGATTCTTGTTAATAAATTCTTCTGTGAAGACTGAGCCAAGGGTTCCAGGATTCCAATTGCATTGAAGAATGTCAACTCTTCATTATGTGCGATTCAGAGGTTGTGAAAGATCAACTGATCTATTGCCAAATTGAGAGATAACTTCAACCAGAAGTTATCATAGTATTACAAGTATTTGAGAGATAACTTCACTCAGAAGCTATCACAAGGGTTTATAGGTATTTTCATTATTTTTGGGTTTTGATTCAAGAATTATCTAGATATAGATCTTTTATATTAGCCCATAATTCTATAGATCAGGATCAAGCATACAGGTTGTGTTATATCAGCGGCCATACGAATTCTGTACAGATCCGTGAAAATCTGTATGCATCAACAGAAAGCTTAGGTATCGACATCAGCGAACAGATACTTACAGAGACCGGCATTGGTTGACATCGGTGAGATAACGACTACAGATCGATCGACGACGGCAGTATAACTGACATCGGCGATTGTGTTTTTTACACAGGAGGTCGAGACAAACCAGATTCAGAATTCTTTCCCAGTTTGTGGAATATTCAGACTATTCAAGCCGTACTTTTCAATATTCTTTGTATACTTGATAGAGGATCTCTATTGTAAGCTTATGAGTAAATAAATAAGAGTTTATACTGTGATTTATTTATCTATTTGAAGATATTTTGCAAAAAATTAGATAAGCAATTCAGAGCTTTGTTTTGATATTCGAAGGGATATTACAGTGGTATCAGAGCTAAATCCTACCATCCTGATGGTTTATAGATCTTATGCAGCCACAAGAGTTGGGACCACACAGGTATAACACACGCAGTAGAGCTTTGCTTAAAGGCACTCAAGTTTTAGGACAGCAGCCAAAAGACATGGGTGACGACATTGACAGGGCCCGTATTCCTCACTATCCTAGAGATCAAGATGAGGCAGAGGTTCTACTTACTCTTAGAGAACTACGAGAAGGGAAAAGGTAGAATAACCAAGTATTACAGTAGTTGGTAGCAGCATTGCCGAGATTGGGTACTCTGAGGAGACATTCTCCACACCGTGAAGATGTCAGGAGTGATGCAGGATCAGAGAGGGGCCATGGGACTATTTCTCGTACAGCTAACAGGCCTACTAGGCCTATCTTTGTGAGACAGGAGGCAGAGGAAGTAATAGCAGGTGAGGAGCATGAGGAGGCATTTACAGACACCCTTAGGGTAATGACTGAAGAGTGGGAGTCATTACCACCTATGGTCAGGGAGATGATTACTTTTGACCGATTCCTCACACAAAGGAAAGAACATTATCGAGGTCGATAGAATGGGAGACCAAGACCCTAGAACAATGATCTGAAGCATGCTATGAGTAGGCTCACACTAGCGATGTTTGATGGCAGTGGTAAGGTGACAGCACAAGCCTGGGTTAGTAAGCTAGATACATTTCTCACATTGCGACCGATGGGTGAGGAAGATGCTATCAGATATGTGACACTACATCTTGAGGGAGTAGCTCATGATTGGTGGCACCACAGGATGGTGACACTTCATCATGATTGGATTACATCTTATCAGGAGTTTGTGGATAGGCTAGTAGAGCATTTTGATAAGAGAGATCCAGAGTCCTATTTTTGAGAGTTGGCACAATTACGCCAAAGTGGCAGTCTAGAGTCTTATATTGGTGACTTCCAAAAGTTATCAGTTATGGTTCCTGACATTTCAGAGAGGCAACTTGTGGTACTCTTCATGGAGGGATTGACAGGAACCATTGAGAGGTTGGATCAAAGGCTTTGATCCTCCTTCCTTACAGGAGGCTATGAAGAAGGCATGTAGCATGGAGATGGCAGCCCCATCAAGTAGATCTAACTCTAGAGGTACTTCTTCATCCAGGGACAGTAAGGGCTTCAACAGGAACAGAGAAAGACCAAGTTTCAACATAGATAAATTAGGTGTTAAGAATAATTTAAAGGCCAACCCAATAGCACCACCGTTGGACAGGGAGGCTCTTAATGATCTACGCAGGAAGAAACTTTGTTTCTATTGTAAGGGTCCATATGATGCTAATCACGATTGTTCGTTGAGGCCTAAGGGCAAAGCAAATCGGGTGATGTGGGCCTATTATGAGGATGAGGAATCAGAAGATTCTGAACATCACAATTGTTTTGAGGAGCCAGATGCTGAGGCTTCAGAGCCTAGGGTCGAGGTAGAGTCAGAGCTCCAGATTCAAGAGGCACGACTATCTAGCATCCAACACGAGGGATCATTCAGACTCTGAGGAGTTTTAGCAGGATAGAGGGTCATTACCCTTCTTGACATGGGAGCCACACATAATTTTATTGATACTCAATTTGTGGAGAAGCGTGGACTCACCACATAAGAGTTCGAGGGCATTAGAGTTAAGGTAGCTGACGGTTACACCCTCAGGTGTGAGTGGATGATCAGAGAGCTCCCATTGCGCTTGAACAACTATGAGTTCAAGGCAGATTATTATGTGGTCAACATGGGAGATATAGATTTGGTTTTGGGTATGAAGTGGCTTCATTCCCTTGAAGTAGTCACTCTTAGCCTTAAGGATATGGAGATCCATTTTGATGTAGATGGGAAGACTCACATTCTCAAAGCAATACGGGATGGCAACATCAAGACTATTTCTTTACATCGGATGGAGAGGCTCATGTGACATGACATGGTAGAGTGGGCTATCGAGTGCACATTGGCACCAATGCAGGAGGGACAGAAGAAGACTGAGTATCATCCTAACATTCAGCAGTTGAGAGTCAAGCATGATAAGGTATTTAGTGACATTCCACTAGGGAGACCCCCAGACAGGGGCATTGAGCATATTATTGAGCTTGAGGAGGGCGCTAAGCCCATTATGATTACTCCTTATCGACATCCTAAGCGGTTGAAGGATGAGATCAAAAAGACAATTAAGGAGTTACTAGCTATGGGTCACATTCGGCCTAGCAAATCACCGTTTGCTTCTTCAGTTGTTCTAGTGAAGAAGAAGGATGGCACCCTATGAATGTGCATTGACTACAGAGCCCTGAATAAGAGGACCATTAAGAATAGGTATCCTATACCACGTATTGATGAGCTTATTGACGAGCTCCATGGTGCACATTACTTCATGAAGATAGACTTAAGATCAGGCTATCATCAGATCAGAGTTTGCGAGTAGGACGTGGAGAAGACAGCTTTCCGTTGCCATAGTGGACACTATGAGTTTATAGTGATGCCATTCGGGCTCACTAATGCGCCAGCAACATTTCAGTCCACCATGAATAGAGTCTTCCATTCACTGTTGAGGAGGTTTGTACTTGTTTTTTTTTATGATATTCTTATATACAGTAGGACTTGGCAGGAGCATTTGGCTCATCTGGAGACTGTACTCAGCATCTTGGAGAGGGAATCCTTGTACACCAAGGAGTCCAAATGTGATTTGGGGATGATCAAATTATTATACTTGGGTCATATTATCAGTGCAGGGGGAGTGCGGATGGATCCTGAGAAGATCCACGCCATCATAGACTGGCCTATTCCAACAAACCTAACACAGCTAAGGGGATTTCTAGGTCTGTGTGGATTTTATCAGAGGTTCGTGAATGGTTATTCATGACACGCAGCTCCTATGATAGATTTGACTAAAAAGGGTGCTTTTTGTTGGACACCTGAAGCACAGGAGTGTTTCAAAAGGTTTAAGGAGTTGATGACTACGTGCCCAGTTTTGGCACTACCTAATTTTTTGAAGCCGTTTGAGCTTCAGTGCGATGCTTCAGGTGAGGGCATTGGAGTGGTGCTTATGCAGGACAAGCACCCCATAGTATATGAGAGTCGTAAGCTCAGGGGACCAGAAAGACTGTACAGCATATGTGATAAGGAGATGCTTGCTATCATGCATGCCTTGGCAAAGTTTAGGCAATATCTAGTGGGCAGCAAATTTTGCATCAAAACGGACCACAACAGTTTGAGACATTTCTTGGGGCAGCGAGACCTCAATGATCATCAGCAGAAGTGGGTGAGTAAAATACAAGCATATGATTTTGACATCTCTTTCATCAAGGGCACCTAGAATGTTGTGGCCGATGCTCTTTCACGTAAGCCGTATTTGAGTACCATGGTCCACATTACAGAGGATTGGCGACATATGATTGTGGCAGAGTATGCCAAGGATACATGGGCATCTAGCATAGTTGAGGGATTGATGGTTGACACCAAATATACTCTTGTGAATGACTTGATCATTTACAAGAATAGGGTTTATTTGATCCCAGGATCATCGATGAAGAACATTATCATGTGAGCTTTTCATGATATACCTACTGCAGGACATCCTAGATATTTTAAGACTTACAGGCAGATTAGGGAGAGATTCACATGGAAAGGCCTCAAATCAGATGTTCTTTAGTATGTGCATGAGTGCCCTATTTGTCAGCAGAACAAGCAGGAGAACACATACCCAGCAGGATTGTTGCAGCCACTTCCAATTCCTGACAAGAAGTGGGAGTGTTTGTCGATGGATTTCATTACGGGCTTGCCTAAAGCCCAAGGACGAGATTGCATATATGTAGTTGTGGATCGATTAACAAAGTATGCTCACTTTTTCCTGATTACCACTACACATACAGCTACACAGGTAGCAGAGGTTTTCTTCCGAGAGGTATTCCAACTGCATGGATTACCTCGGAGCATAGTGAGTGACAGGGATAGTTGGTTCTTGAGTCACTTCTGGCAGGAGGTGTTCTGACTTTGTGGGACTGAGCTTACACCTAGCACCAGCTACCACCCACAGACTGATAGACAGATGGAGATAGTGAACAAATGGGTGGAAGGCTACCTCAAAAACTACATTGCAGGGCAGCAAAAAGCTTGGGTCAAGTGGATTCATCTGTGTGAGTATTGCTATAACACAACTTTCCACATGACCATTCAGATGTCTCCTTTTATGGCATTGTACAGGTATGAGGCACCGAGTTTTCTAGATTTGCTACTGAGTGACAGTAGAGTGCCGAGTGCTGGAGACTTATTGCAGGAGAGTCAGGATATTATGAGGACTCTCAAGGAGAATATTGCTATGGCGCAGAATCAGTAGAAGCAGTATGCAGATCAGCAGAGGACCGAGAGATCTTTTGAGGTAGGTGACATGGTCTATCTTATGCTGCAGCCTTATCGTCAGTCTACTCTTAAGAAGAGTGGGGCAAAGAAGCTTAAGCCACATTAATACGGTCCCTTTAGGATCCTGAGACGCGTTGGAGAGATGGCTTATGAGCTAGAGCTTCCTACATAGAGCAAGGTACACAATGTCTTTCATGTATCACACCTCAAAAAGGCGTTAGGACACCGTGTAATACCTTTTACAGTTTTACCTCCCTTAGATGATGAGGGAAAGTTGATTTTAGTACCTGAGTCCATCTTGGAATCTAGAGAGAGATAGTTGCGTCGAAGGACTATCAGGGAATATTTGGTAAAGTGGAAAGATTTGCCAGTTGAGGATGCGACATGGGAAAGTGAAGATATTCTACAGCATCCAAAGTTGAGATTGCTTGAGGACAAGCAATTTTAGGAGGGGCGGACTATCATGTCCCCTTCTAGTTGACATCTTTTTGAGCGAATGATTGGCCTATTATGCGACCCTCGTAGGCTGATGGGATGGATAGAGGGTCTTGATGGAGATGGGGTCAATTTTCATTCGGGCTCTTTTGGACATGAATTAAAGGAGATATTAATATTTGATTGATTTAATCAAATATTAATTATTTGATCTAATTTTAATTAATTATTAATTATTGATTAATTATTAATTATTAATTAATTATTAATTATTAATTAATGGGTCTAATTTTAGGATCCTAATTATAATTTAAGAATTGGTCTAATTTTAAGACCCTGGTTCTAATTTAAGGAAGCCCCAGTCTAATTTAAGGGAATCTAATTTTAGCAAGCACACCTTTGGAGGTGTATAAGAATCTCTCATGGGAGAGAGTTTGTATTCATGATTATTTTTGATATTGATTCTTGTTAAGAAATTCTTCTGTGAAGACTAAGCCAAGGGTTCCAGGATTCCAATTGCATTGAAGAACATCAACTCTTCATTGTGTGTGATTCAGAGGTTGTGAAAGATCAGCCGATCTATTGCCAAATTGAGAGATAACTTCAACCAAAAGTTATAATAGTATTACAGGTATTTGAGAGATAACTTCACTCAGAAGCTATCACAAGGGTTTACAAGTATTTTCATTATTTTTGGGTTTTGATTTAAGAATTATCCAGATATAGATCTTTTGTATTAGCCCATAATTCTACATATCAGGATCAAGCATACAGGTTGTACTATATCAGCGGCCATACGAATTCTGTACAGATTTGTGAAAATCCATACGCATCAACAAAAAGCTCAGGTACCGACATCGGCGAACAGATACTTACAGAGACCGACATTGGTCGACATACAGCCGACATGGGCGAGATAACGACTACAGATCGACCGACGACGATAGTATAACCGACGTCGGCGACTGTGTTTTTTACACAGCAGGCCGAGATGAACCAGATTCAGAATTCTTTCCCAGTTTGTGGAATATTCAGGCTATTCAGGCTGTACTTTTCAATATTCTTTGTATACTTGACAGAGGATCTCTATTGTAAGCTTATGAGCAAATAAATAAGAGTTTATACTGTGATTTATTTATCTATTTGAATATATTTTGCAAAAATTTAGATAAGCAATTCAGAGCTTTGTTTTGATATTGAAAGGGATATTACAAGAGAACATGATCAAATTAGCTTCTCTAAACCCCTACTTACACAGTCAAAATAGTGTCTACAGACTTGCCTATGTTCATGAGAGGTATTTTCTTGACTAAAGGAGTTAAATTTATTAGAGAAGGGATTTTGGGGGAATAGATAGATAGTGCATAGGTCATTTGAGTATAAAAATATATATGAAGTATTAACTAAAGAGAAAGGCCAAAATAAGGTTTTAAACCTTGCATACACAAGTAGATGTGAGTTGTAGGCATGTTTGCCTAGTTTAGTAAGGGTCACTTGTCCAAAGTAAATAGAGGGAATATAAGGAAAGTAAATACATTTTATAATGGTTTCATAGTTTCATAAAAATATCATTTATATCCTCATACCTAATAACAAGGGATAAAATGAAGATAAGCCCTATCTAGGCCTATCAAGCTTAAGACCAAACACACATATCTACAAGAACACTCATGAGAAGGTGGATAGTTTAAGTTGATATTAGAATAGTTAATACCCTAAGGAGGTGATAAATACCTTATAAAAACATGTATGAGTACCTATATCCCACAACAAATGAGAAAAGTCTCAAACATAGTCAAATAGGGTCACTGACATTGACTTGCTGAAGAACCCTAGCTAAGGAGATATATAGCAGGGTTGAAGAAGAAATGTGAAAATATAATCATGGTAAAATTCATGGTGGATATATTATAACTATTTAGGTCATTTTTAACTCAAATTAGAGTCAGAATACCACCTATAGATCTCATCTCTCTCTAGACCTCACAAACACATAGTCTGTTAGCTCAAGATTTTCCTAAACATGCTCATATCTCCCATGAAAGAATGTATGGTGGATCAAGATATTTTTAATAATAATAAACCCATATAAAATAATTATTCATGTAATTTTGGATATTCATCTAGATCCTGTCCTTTATGAATCATCTTTAAGACCTTGAAGCACTCATAAGTTACAAATAAGCTCTTTACTGACTAGTTGAAAGAAATGAGAATCTAAAACACACTAAATGACATGGGTTTCCCCTAAAAACTCTTTTATATTTTTTATTAATCCAATTATATTCTATATATTTACTTTTTCTATACTTGAAATTGTAAAGACTACATTAAATGCACTATTTTTCAAGGTTTTAAGGTGTTTTTTAGGGTTTTGAGCAATGGAGAACTTGATAACTATTATAAGAGGTAATTTAACATGTTTTATACCCATTTAATCCTATAAATATATATTTTACATTAAATAAGTGATAAAACAAATTTTATTTTTCAAGGTAATCTCAAACAGGTCTAAAATGAGACTAGGTTTCAAGACCATTTCTTGGTTCTTACACTTCTATAAGGTATTAGGGAAATAAATTTGACATGGATATTTGTGATATAATAAGAAACATAAAAAAAAATGATTTTGTGTGGTTTCACATGTTTGGGGGATATTTGGAGTAGAAAATCAGGCTTCTAGGTAAGGAGGCCTAATTAAGGAGAGAGAAAGTAAAAAAAGTCACTTTTACTCAAAGTTAGGACCTAAAATGTGGCATGGATCTATAAATACATACTGGTATATCAAATATGTTCTCATTTTAAAAATATAATTTGTACATTATTATAAACAAGGAGGCTTACACCTTTTCAAGGTTACAAGGAATGAGGCTAAATGAGGACTTTTGGTGTAGAATGAGTTCTTGGGGGTAGTTTGAGACATAAAAATGAGTTGTTTTAGGTTTGATATTAATTTAAAAGGTCATCTATGGAGAGATAACTCATTATAGAAGATGAACTTAATTTTTGACACTTGTAAGTAAGATTGGCCTAGTGAGATGAAGAGACTTCAAGACACCTAATAAGAGAATGAAGTGATGTGTCAAAGGGAACCTTTAGATATCATTTGAAAGGTGTTAATATAAGATCAAATATTTAACTCAACATGACTTGATGGTCAAGAGTGCCATTTTTCCTCTCAAAATCTAAGGTAAAGTGTAGTTTTAAGGCGCAAGGTAAGGTGTTGAGCAAGAAAAGA
Organism: Torreya grandis; assembly: GCA_037957365.1. Classification (NCBI taxonomy): domain Eukaryota; kingdom Viridiplantae; phylum Streptophyta; class Pinopsida; order Cupressales; family Taxaceae; genus Torreya; species Torreya grandis. The sequence goes on along the minus strand of JARHVA010000549.1, from coordinate 3,877,458 downwards.
AACTCCCACGACACTTGGAAGATAATACCATATTAAGTAGAGTACACTTGTCTTGTAAGACCTATTGAGAGAGTTTCATAATACCTATTTATTACAACTCTCTTTGACACTTTTCATCTTTCTCTCTTATATGCCCTTCTCTCCTCTCACTTTCTCTATATATTTACCTTGATAGGCTAGGTTTGTATCCTCCACCTATGGATAACCCCTACCCATTTGCATCCTTTGATCAATAATAATATTCTTGTCTTACCTTATCCATGGAATAGTTTCAATATTCATACTTGATTAATTATTATTGTAAAGTGATAGTCTTGCTTCCTTGGCATGCTTGTTCTTGTTTAGCATTCATGTTCAATTTGGAATCCTTTTTGCATGTCACTTTAAGTGTCAAAGTAAGGTGTAAGTGTTTAGTGAGTAGTCTTTTCAATAGTGTCATGTCATGACCTCTTGACTAGTTCCCCTATCTCAAGCTCTCTTCATAGCCTAAATGATAAACATTGATGTAGAGAGGTAGATTTGGAGTAGTGTCATGTGTAGATTAGTCTCATGTTTGAAGTTCATTTGTAACTAGTTGGTAGTGGTCAAGTATATTTGGTTCATCACCTCCATTACACTAGGTTTTTCTCTCTTTTCCTAGCAAGTGGTATATTAGTATTTTAGCCCAAGTGATTCATTAAGGGGAGATAACCCTTTAACCTAGATATTCACCTCTCCAATAGGGTACCCACAACCTTGAGGAGTTTCCATGCTACATCAAATTTGGAACTCTTAAACTACCTTCCAAAGGGTGTAAATTTGAATTATAATAGTAAGTTGAAGTAAGTCTTCTTTAATAACTTTTTATAATTATTTAGGATCATCAACTAATATTTGTTTCTCTTATTAGTCATGTGACTTAATATCCACCTTAAAAATGTGAAAGTAGTCTTGGAGACAAGCACATTTATCAATAACTTTAATTAATACTACATATTCATTAGGAAAGGTATCTTGAATATTTTATTGAGTTAGTATGGGTGTGGCAAGAAGATCATTAGTTATCACTTGGAAATTGAATAATTTTTTAGTGACAATAATTAGGTCAAACACTATTAGGAGTATCATCCATTTCATGATTAAATTTTGAGGAAATAGTGCCTTGGAGAAGAAATGGTGAAGTGGGTTACACTGGATAATGACATAAGTGGTCTAATATATCATATAGTGTCAAATATTTTTATCTATGAATTAGATCACAAGATAATCATGCTCTACTTTCATGTAGCATGTATCATAATCTTTTAAGGCATAACTAATATAGTAACTTGCATAATCTTTACTAGAGTCATCTTGTTGCATAGACATTGCCCCAACTAATATCAAGGTGGATAAGGTATATAATATGATATTATTATTTTTGAAGGTGGTTTTAGATTTGGAGGATGAATAACTAATTTATTCATGTTATCAAATCATTGATGATAAGCATCAATCCATTCAAGTTCAAAATCTTTCATGAAAATGGAGTTTATCAAGTATATATTGTAAGGTAACTTAGGAACAAATTAGGGTACTAAATACAATTCCAAATGTAATTTTTAATATTAATAATGGTTAGAGGTATATGTATGTTATGTATAACATTGATATTATATGCTTATAATTCAATCATTCATAATGATACTAATAAATATTAGATAATTTTTGAATTCACACTAAAAACAATTGTGAGGATTGAGCTTAAATTTATATTTGATGATATACATTAAAATGAAAAATAAATTGTGAATATGTTTTTCCAATGTTTGTATTGGAATATAAAGTCATTGAAATAAATTTCAACTTTTTTTTGGATGAGATCATGAAATATATGGGTAACTATGGATTTATAAGTTGTTTTGGCATTTATAAGGTTCAAGGGAACATTAACATAGATATATGTTCCCCACTTTGTAGTAAAGGTGGTTTTATGTTGATCCTTAGGGACAATATGAATTTGATTATAACCTAAAAACCATAAATGAGAGAAACCATCTCATATCCGGTTGTGGAATCAACAATAGCGTCAATTGATGGCAAAGTAAATTTTATAAGTTGATATTATAGAAGTACATAAAGATACAAATGATGATAATAAATATATTTAAAATTAGTTCTATGTTGGATACCTATTCTGAATAATATATAGGTAAAATTAACTTAGTGTTTAGGAACATAACTTCTTTATGACATAATATGGAAACCCATAATGTGAATTTATGTTGATTAGTTTTGGCATGTTTTTCTAAAATAGAAATGTCACTATGTTATGGAAAACTATGCTAGGTCAATATAGGGAATGTCTTCATATGACCATGCAAATAATTCATGATGTTTGAATAAAATTAGGTTATAACTATCTTTATCTTTGGGATGAAGTTCTTTATAGATAAGAACTGAGATAGGATAGGTAGTTGTACTAAAATTAGTTTCTTAGATTTATTAGATAAACATTGTGTTTCCATCTTGAAAATGATATAGAGCTAAAGGAAGCTTTGATATAGGAACACTTTAAGGGTCAATACTGGAAACAAAATTACTAAAGCATTGGTCCTTTTTTTATAAACATCCAAGATTATGATGTTGGATAGAAATTTGAGGGTCTTAGGCATTGAATAATTCTAAAATAACATCTTCACTAGGATATATAGGTAACAGGCTATAATATTTGACATTTAATTCAATACATACAATTTTATTACCTTTAATGTCAAACTTAGAATAGATTTCTATTACAAAAGTGGATTTAACATCTAAGGTTATCTAAAGATATGAAGTACAAGTTGATGACCTTTATTTAATGGTATTATCCTATTGAATGTATTTTGATGAAAAATAATGATTCTAAACTATATTATAATGGTTGATATAGTTAGTATACACCATATTGGTTTTGACTATATCAACCTAGATGGTAGAGTTATCTAGAATTGGGAATGATAAAATAATTGTATCACTACTTGGTAATGACTGGATAATATAGTTGTGAACTTAAGAGTGAACTATATATAACTAGTTGGTAAAGTTGAAACTCTATTGAATGGGATGAAATATATTAGGTTTTCCAATATAATTAGCACAATTTAAATATTTATGAATAATATCAGGTTAGATGATACCATTCTAATTATTAGGAAATTCAAAAAGCTATTGGAGTTCCCATGGAATATTTTTTAATGGTGGGATAACTAGAAGAATATAACATTAAGATTATAGGTCATTATAATCATAGATGGAATCATATTAGATATGGTCTAAATGAAAATATGAATTAAAGGTATGTATATTCTCAAGGTTTTTCTTATAATTAACTACATCTGAGTATTTTTATTTGGCTTGGGAAACTATGTATTCACTATCATATGATGGAGAGATGTTAATGTACTCAGTATTTTGAGGATTATCATTAGAGGTATCTTTTGTTGATATAAAAATATTATTGAAAGTGTGAGGGGATAACGATAGAGGATGTGTCCCCACTCCAAAATGATTGTAAACAAAGTCATATTCCATGTAAAAATATTCGTTGGTATTGTATGAAGTATGAATTTTAGTATCATGAGTGGTCAAAGGAATATTTTTATCTCAGGGTAAGAGAGATTGAGGAGTCCATTTTGATATCTAAGGAGGTAATTTATTTGTATTGTAGATATATTTCAATGCATTGGGTTCATCATCATCAGAATCTACAAGAGTAAATTGTAGATCATGATTCATATTTAAAAACCTTAGAATAAGAGGATTATTGAGATGATAAATTATGGGTAAATGATATTTTTTTTAGGCTTAGGTGGATTGAGAAATCAAGGGTTGTTATCTAATTCATGCTTGTAAAATTTTGCATCATTATTAAAATTAATAATTGGTTACTAGAAGATGTGATAACTCACATGTGATGATTCCAAGTATGGCCTAAGAGAAGGCTACAAGAGAGTGGAAGATCTATAACCATAAGCTTAGTCCATACTATTTTGGGTCTAATAGTGAGAGGGAGACAAAACAACTAAGAGTATTTTGATTTGTTTTGTAAAATCCATGACATGCGAGTCATTTTTACATTAGGTCATATTTTGAATAATCAAGTTATTCAATTATCCAAAGAAAAGTAACATTAATGCTAGAGCCTTCATACACAAAATATTTCCTTATTAAATTATTGTTGATCACATTATTAACAAATAAGTGTGGTTTGTGAGCCTAAATATGATTCCATAATTTATTGTGTATTCTTCAAGAAACTATATGGATAGTTTTTCAAAGGAAAGAGGTTGAAAAATTAATTCTATAGAGTGGAATTCTATAGATGTGGGATATTAATAAGGTTGGGGAAGTAGTTTTGTGTTACTATATGGATATTATTTTATGTACTATAATTTTTAAATGATGAAATCATTATGTAACATTGATGTTATCATGAGTTTCATTAAAGGTTTTTTATAAACCATGGATCTAATTTAATTAATAAAAATATGTGGTTATTTATGATTAGATCCATTAAAATATATATCTTGATTATAAATGTTGAATTTAGTAGGTATGTTGGTTGAAATATTTGGTGTAATATATAGAGGCTTTGATGGTGGAGCAATCTCATGATTAGGTTGTAAATCTTAAGATGATATAGTTGTGGTAGTAGTGTCTTTAAAGAGTTATTATCAAGGATGACTCATATTAGATTTAGTGATGAGATACTTATGAGTGGGATTACTATGGTAGTTAAAATTTAATACATTCACAAAATAGGATTTATTATAATAATGATCATAATCAACATCAATAACACCAGATATTATGTTTGAATGTTTTGTATTGGGATCAATTAGTTGACATAAATTTTAGGGTTTTTGATTTTTAGATTTTAGATTACATGATCTGTTCTTATAATATTTTAGGTATTCTTTATGGAGTTTTTTTTAGGATATCATTATTAAATTTTTTCACTAAGATGTTAGTTACTATTTTTTTTTGGAATGCATGTCATGTTTCATGAAAATTACCAATATCAACATGGAACCAACAAAAAATTTCATGATCATAACATGATCGAGGGATAATAGTATATATGTAGGGATTAGATGGAGATAATCACTTATTAATCTCATACATACTAAAGGGAGGCCATAAGTAAAGTTATTTATTTGGTTTATATTTTCCAATTTTGGTTAGGGAGGCTTTTTTTAAGGATTATTGGTGATTATGTTGGTTGTGTTTTAGATATATTCCCTTTTGGTATTTTGAGATGGCTCAAATTGATCCATAAGGAAATCCTATCCCTTTTATTGAACTAAGTCTTATATATAACATTTGTATGGAGAAGATCATAATCTTTTATATAAAATGAACTTTAAGAGAAGTAAAAAACCACATAAGAGCATCATTATCATCACTCATATTATGTTACACTTTGTCCACCAAGGATTTTCATCGCTTGATTAAAGTATTGACACATTCAATAGGGATTTGATTAAAATGTATGAAGTTTATAATTATATTTTTATGAAATTTATTATGTTGAAATTATTTAACAAGAGCATTGACTAAGTGCCCTATTTACACAATGTAATGTGTAAGAAGTTCATTGTACCATTCTATCACAAATCCAACAAATATTTTTTATATAAAATTGGTAGTAGTGTAAATGTAAACTTGAATCCATTATTTATAGATATTTATAAAATATTTAATATGTAAGAATGAATCATTAGTCCCATCATATGTGATAGTCAGAGATTTTTTTTTTAATGTCTATAGACACAATGAAAGGATCTAGATTTTTATTTTAAAGATTTCTAAGCATATTGTTATACATTGATGGTTGAGGAATATATTTGCATTGAAATATGTAAGAGGATGGGGGGTATGGCTATAATTTGGTTGATTCATTATGATTTTATATGGTTTGTTATCCATTTTCAAATTTTGATTCTACTTTTGGAGTATGTCATTATTACTAAAAGCTTGCATACTGACCATTTATTACAACATTTGTGAAAGGAATTCTAATGGATCTAGAGGAGGATTAGAATTTGTATTTTAATTAGAATTGGTTAGAGTATGATTATAATATGATGGAGGATTATATGGTGGATTCCCAACATTAGTCTTGGGAGGAAGGTTCTCAATACTAGTATTGGTTACCGCAATTGCTATAGTAAATGATGTGATTTTGTTAAGAATTTAATTACTATTTAAAGTGTATTATTGTTATCATTATTATTAATAAAAAAAGAATGAATATCTAGCTCAACTATTTGGTTCATTTAAACCATGTTATAGATGATATTTATGTATTATATAGCACCTTAGTCGTGTACACTTGGAACACTCAAACCTTGGTTGTTACTCGCACTTCTAGACCTTTCCCACTTCTACAAGTCTCGCATCTACTCTATCTTCTTCCTCTTAGCCTATATATCTTAGTCTGACCAATATTATTTTGATGACCTAGGACTTGTATCTTGTTTATAATGATTAAAATTTACTTATCTTCCATCTCTACAAGTTCTTAACCTACAACTATTTCCTACTACCTAGACACTAATGTTTGGGATAGACACTAACATCAAATTTAGTGTCTTGACCTGATGCAAATGTCTAGTGCCATAAAATCATCTAATATGAAAATTAAACATGTCCTAATGGTTGGCCTAAGTGATTTAATGTGAGTTATTAATGTAAAGGGATTGATATAAATACAATATCAACACTTATTTATTCCTCACCTAGAAAAAGACCAAAGAGATCAAGGCAACTTATCAGAATAACTCTATCAAGCATTCAATTGAACAAAGCTTCACTAATTCCAGACTAGTCATAAGTAAAACACATATAAAAGTCTAAAGTACTAAAGGAGATATCCAAAATCATGATTTTAAAGTTAAAATCTAGGTCACTATTGTACATGTTTTCCACATAGTATGTGATTCACACACAATCTAACACGTATGGGAAAGCTACATGAGTTTGAGGCCCTCTTCTAGATTATTGGCTATGTAAGCAACACCCATTGATAGTGGGGTATTTGGGGTTAGATTAAAACCATGTTCCCACTAACCCATTTTTACCTATGGTCACCATGAAGGTGAATAAAAAGGGTTTCCCATTTCATGAGGAGTGATAGTCCATGAGGAGTGATAGTCCACGACCTAGATCTAGATTCATTAGAGTGAATATGAATTCAAACCCAAAATCATCCTTGTGGTAGTGTCCCTTTCCATCAAGTATTCCATATAAGACAATTATGCCAAACCCATACACTAGCATTAATGCAACCACCCCAAGCTAATGTTAGTGTCTAAAAGGCTAGAAGCATCAGATCTAGAATCTGAAACTATTCCAAAATCTCCTTCCAAATTGTTTCCTATGTATTCTAGATCCATTTGTGTTAGGGTGAGAACCAAATAATAATAATATCACTTCAATATCATTTCCATACATATATTAGTTTTAATTTCTATATTTAACCTATTCAACATAATAAATTTAGTGTACATTTATACTTAAGTTTAACACTAAATTGTCCTATTGTAGATCTAATTATCACACTTGTGCATTGTCATTTCTTGATTCTTAACCCTAGTATACCACCAAGTAGGATATCCATATATCCAATTTGGGGTTAAAATTTTGGTTAAATTGGTATTTGAACATCAAACCCTTAGATAAATTAGGGTTTTTAATTTTTTCCTTGATAGCTATACTTTGTTGCAAATTTTATATTTTTTATTTGTGAATCAATGTAAAATGTTAGCAAAAAACTTGATTCTAAATGGAAGATAAAAAAGTACTGATTACTCATCTTAATAATAAAAAGGGATTAATGGATACATTTTTGTATGTTATAAGAAATGAAATAAGTAAAAAAGATAAAACTAAGGCTATCTCACCTATTGATGGTGAATCTTTAAAAGTTACTCTAACTAAGCACACACCTATAAATACACCTAAATTTAGTGGGGGCGCGAGTTATGTGTTTAAACCTTTGTTTTCTAAAATTATTATTACTACATCTATCATGTAATTACCTATTATTTCAACACAAATATTAGTTTTAATGCATATTACCATTCAAAACATGTTTTCATCCCCTCTGGTGACTACCTAAATTGCCAATCTAAATCCCATTGGGTCTATAGCTCAAACACTCCTTCAAGTTATAAATACCTTGGAGAAAAAGGTTACAAACATTGATCATGATGATTTAAAATATCTACATGCTATATATTCATAAGATATGTTTTATAAGCCTCTTACACTTGATATTTATTTTCACCCTTTGCAAACTAGATTTGTTACTCTTAAGTTCACATTTATGATGGCAAGGGTGATCCTGGATAACTTCTTTGAACCGTGACTATGCCTCCAATGATAAAATTTTGATTAAGTTATTTAAAAAAAGCCTTAGGGACTATTATTTGACGTGGTTATATGGGTTACCTATCCAATTTGTGAAATCACTAAAACCTCTTATAAACCAATTTGTAGCACACATTTCCATTAGTATTTCCAAAAATGTTTCATATACTCAAATTGAAAAAATTAAACAAGGAATCAATGAACCTATCAATGAATATGTCTTGATATATAAGAAAATGATAGCTATAATGACGAATCTTATGGTAGATAAGGAGTTGTATGACATATTCAATCAATGTTTTCTAACTCCATTAATGAGTCTATTGTTTTTTTAAAGTTCAATTATTTTTATGACTTATGCCATGTTGTATGGGACCATGAAATGAGGCTTATGTCATTGAATAAGCTCAAGTATGTAGCAAACATACCAACTACATTCACATCTTGTACCTAATTTACAATCAAACCAAGTTATAAGGTAACACCCCTTGAGAGTAAAAATGAAACAACCTCCACAATTTACATAGTTTCACAATAGCCTAATCAACTTGTCTTATCCAATGCACTAAAGATATACTTTATAAATTTAACTAAGTCTTCAATTTCATTACTCCCCTATTTAATATAGTGTCATATTATATCTCTCCCTCATCCTATTGAGGTTTATCTTAGTTGATACCTAGCCAAAGGATAAGATTGAATGCTTATTGTGATAATAAGTAAGGTCTAGGGAATTTTATAGGTAGATGTTTTGCCTTGAATTAAAATATCAAATATATTATTAATGACCAAAAGATTACATTTGTGGATCCTTAAAAGGAATAATTCTCATAACATGATGATCATTTCAAATATAAAATACTTCACAATCCTTTGCAAGACCAATCTAAAAAGGAAATAAAAGTGCAAATGACATATAATGCACATCCTCATCCACCACATTATGGGTACCTAGTAGATGGTATTACAGTTACTTACATATGAAATATACATCCTATGGTCCACATAACCTCTATTACTTTTGATGACAATGAGATTAAGGATGATGAGTTTTATTTGCATTCTTTATTTATTTGAACATATCTTAAAAAACACCCTATATGTAGTGTTATCATTGATAATGGTGAAATAAATAATTTTTAAACCATGACATTACTTATACACTGGGGTTATACTCAAATTTATTTACACACTTCTACTATATCAATTAGAGCATTCGATGGGATGTGCTAGAAGGTTCCTTACAATATTGACCTACCTTTATAGGTCATTCCTACACATGTGGTTAGTAAATTTTTTAGTATACATTCCATGAGAATATTTTATATGTTATTGGGAAGACCTTGGATCTATACACTTTAATAAATACATTCTATAGTGCATGGGTATGTTAAATACATTCATTCCAATTGAGTCATGATAATTTGTATAATTCCATTTGAACATCCACTTGGCAATAAAAACTTATACCCAGACAATTAACTACCAAGCATACTAGGGTCATTCACTAAAAAAGGGTAAGAAATAGACAATCCCCTTTACTATGTGGTCAATACCTGAGAGACTATTACATCAAAAACATACAGTAGATTCCATAGAATCCCCATTTACTATGCACCATGTTCATATATATATATATATATATATATATATATATATATAGTTTAAGTATGTTCCTATTAATGATATATCAAAGAAAACACATATCACTTAATGATGGGTTCCAAAAACCCCTACTCCTATTTCTCCTAATACTACTTCATGACCACAAAGTCCTATTTTACATACTCAAAACATCACTAATACTATTGTGATAGATATTGAACCTATATGTGCTTCTCAATATCATCACAATATTATTACATGAGGTTCATAGTGGGGATATATATATATGACCATCCATTAGATGACATTATAGAATGATTACTTCCTATTCAAATAATACTAAAATATGAAGATAATAAAAATCATTCAACACTTACATGTTCTATTATCTCATTGGCATCTATGTGTTAGTTCCATGTTGATGGATGGAATATTAAATTACTTTGAAAAACACGTGTGTATTAATTATACATGAATATTATATATGCATAGACATATACATGATCTATTCCTATTTTGAATGTTTGGTCTTTTCTCTACTCATTCCATGTAGACATTGGGGGCATATGATTCTTTGATTTTGATACACATAAGTTATATTATTCGATCATCACTCTAAACCATCATGTTTGATCTTGCATATGTACTTACACATTCATATTATCCATGATTATATATTACATAAGGTATGTTATATGATTTACACTTGACATTATTTTCTAACACATTTGATCCATGGGTTGTTATGACATGTTTATGTTGCTTTCTTATGCTTTAGTTTATGCACTTCATTGAGTGTCTTGCCTTTCTATTATATTACCTATTAAATCATTTTAATATTATCCTTTTCTTGTGGTCCCCATGCATATGTATGATTTCATTAAAAAATAATGTAATTATTTATTGTATAGACATTTGAATATGTCATAATAACTTTTGTGGCCATTAGACTAAGTTATGTCCTTTCAATTATGCGGCATTTGAACATGCCCCTTGTTTGTGGTTTCCTTGGATCATTACCTTTTGACATGATTTTGAGTAATTTTATGTGTGTGCTTGTTTGTTTTTTCAACTTGTATTATTACTATATAGATGTTACATTGATACATATCATGCATCTTAGGCCTTCATATGTTTACATTGGTTATATGTGCTTCAATGCTACATCTATCTAGACATGTTCATTATATATGATACATGGTTACATTCATAGACTATACATTTATCTTATCCTATTGAGGTGAGCTATATGCTAATTCCTATATTTACCTCACCTCAAAGGTGGTGAATATTGGTAGGGGAATGTCATAGAGGCATGTTATCCACACTTGGCCTAATTTTTAGATTTAGTGGGGGAATGCCTTGAAAGCATGTTCTCCACACTCATTTAGTATTTGGTGCATCTATCAATTCTAAGATTTAGTTGGAGCTTGTCATATGGGCATGACTTACACACATTCATAGTTTTTTGATTTAGTGGGGGCATGCTTTGGAAGCATGTTCTTGACACCTATTCAATATTCAACATCTTCAGATTAAAGTCGGGGCATGTTTGAAAACATGTTTTCCATATTAGTAATTATATTAGTTTTTAGATCTATCAATATATAATAGGGGGATGATTTAGAATCATGTTCTCCATAGTTAATCAATTTTTATAATTATTCAAAGCACATAGTTATATGATTTAGATTCATAGTTGTGATAAATTCTATACATTAGTACCATTTTTATACATATTTTCATCATGAGACATATCTAACATAAATATGTTATGTAATTTGCATCTAATATTGAAAAATACAAATTAGTTTTAGATTTCAAAACTCTTTTATGGAATGTTACACATCACAATATTTTTTTAGACTCATATACCATGGACTTTTATAGATCTTATTGAGCCAATATACTACAGTAGTTGGTTCACATTTTGGTATGGTCAAGGTGATTAAATCTCTCAATATTGATAAGTTTCTAGGATCAACTTGATGATATCATCTGGCCTCACCATGCCATAAGTATCATTAGGTTACATGACTAAGCTAATCTCAACTTTTGGGTGCAAACTAACTTTTGATCCAAGGTTGGGAGCATGTACCTTCTAATCTCTCTCCCTCAGTCTCTTTGGCTATATTTAATTTGAGTATTTATCTATATTTGTCATAGTCGCAATTTTAGAGCCTTATAAATCAAATTGACGATAGGAAACAAGGTTACATCGACATGAATATGTACTCCTAAACCATGATCTTTAAATCTCAATCTATTTCAAGTACTTTCAACCCAAATTATATGTACTAATTATATATTATAAAATGTTATTGGTTATATATCAGTCATTAATAAAGCACTCAAGTTAGGCACATGTAAAGACAAGCTATGTTTTACACACCTTGGCATGTATTCCTTTCCTTTAAAATATAAATTTAATTACTATATTAAATTTGAGGCAAATGCAAATGATATTTATGGAGTTTATAACACCTCAATCTTGTACACTTGGAAAAATTAAACCTTGGTTGTTTCTCCCAAATTTGTACCTTTCCCACTTCCTCGAGTCTCACATCTAATCTATCTTGTGTTCATTTACCTATATCTCTTAATATTAACAATATTATGTTGATGACCCATGCATTATATCTTTCCAAAAAAAATTAAAATGAACTTATCTTCCATCACTCCAAGTTTTAAACCTATACTTGCTTTCCTGACTAGACATAATTGTCCAATGCCCTAACCTGACACAACTATCTAGTGCCGTAAAGTCATCTAATTTATAAATGAAATGTATCCTAATGACCATGCTAAGTGATTTAATGTGAGTTATTACTCAAAATTATTGATATAAATACAATATCAACCTTCATTAATCACCTAAAAAAAGACCAAAGAGACCAAGGTGACTTATCAAAGGTACTCTGTCAAGTATTAAATTGAAAAATATCCTTTATATACTCTTCATAGGTAAACCACATATATAGGTATTAAATAATAAATGAAAATCCCAAGAGCCCATTTTTTCAAGTTATAAGGTAGGTCATTATTGTACTTGATTTTCCACATATTTCATGACTCACGCATAAGTTAACACATAGGGGAGAACTACATGAGTCAAATGACCTATTCTAGAGTATTATATATGTAGGTATCACCCATTTATAGTGGGGCATTTGGTGTCATCTTAAAACCATGTGACCACTAACCCATTTTCCCCCAAGATCACCATGAAGATGAAGAACTAGGGTTTAACAATTTCATGAGGAGCAGCAGTCCATGACCCAAATATGAATACACTAGAATGAAGGTGAAGTTAAACCCTAAAGCATCTAGGTAGTATAATCCATTTTTAACATGTATTTTGTATAGAACATTGGAGTTGAAACCATATAGTAGAATCAGTTTAACCATCTTAGGCTAATGCTAATGTCTAGGTCATCAAAAGCATTAGATCAAGAATCAGACAACTATTCTATAATCTCCTTCTACATTATTTCCTACCTGTTCCAAATTCAAAACTATGTTAGCATCAAAACTAGCTAATTATATTACTTATTTTTCATTTACATGCATAGCTTATTTATAATTTATATATTTAGCCTAAGATCAACAAAATAAATTTAGTGTATGTTTATATTTGAGTTTAGCACTTAATTGGCCTATTGTAGATATGAGTATCACCCTTATACATTATCATTTCTATATTATTAACCCTAAAATACCTATAATTTAGGATATCCATATATACAATTTTGGGTTAGACAAATTTATTTAATAGATCAAGAGCACCACTATAATAAGTTATACCATGAAGGATTTGGATAAGGTGGGAATGAAATAATAACCCATATATATTATGAATGGGTTGAGGCTTGCAAAGAAGATGAAAATAGGTGAAATTATGGTGAAGAAAACTAAATATACTATAAAAAAAAAGTATTGGTCATAGAAAAGAAATGATATCAAGTAGCCCAACACAATAAGCTACAGGGAATAAATAAGAGTTTATATTAGGTTAGTGATACTATTGATTATTGATTAGGATAAAAATACTATATTGAGTTGTCCCATATAGTATCATAAAATGTTAGGTGTGGAGCCTAATTGTCTTCCAAGATTAGAGGTTAAAATTATGATGTTATTTCATATGCGTTTAGATCCAATTATTTGAATCCATCATGGAGTAGGGGGGTTGAAAAGGGGGTAATCCCCATTTTGGGGTCAGAAGGGGATGATCCTGTCAGTGGGGGGTCTGAGGGCCACACACCCCAAAGAAATTTTTTATTAAAATTGCCTTGTTAAATTTTAATTTCATAGTCAATTTGGGCCATTGATTAAAGTTTTCTAGATCTGATGGTAGAGTTTATGTTTAGAAATTTTTACCTGAAAATGTATTGATATATGGTTGAGATGTATGATTGTGATTTATGAAGAAATATTATACATAGAGAAGAGGTGGAAAAGGTAGAGAGGTGTAACAGGGTTTGTTATAGTATTTTATTTCTCCCTTGTATTTTTGGAAATAATATATTAGATAAGTTTGGTAGATATAGCCCATCTTGGGTGAACCACGTTAAATGTAGCATCTCCTATTATGTGCATGTTTATGTTTATTTTCCACAATTTTAATTAGTTATTTTCATAGTTACTCTTGTATGTGATTTGGGGATAGGTCTGGGTTTTAATTTATTCTAACATAAAAAGTATAGCACTAATGAAAGGTAGATAAAATGGTTGTACATTTGGATGGTCGATTCAATATGAGAAAATGGGTTCAATTGGTTGATGTAGTTAGTCACCATTTTATAATAATATCAGGACAGGTAATTTAGTTTTAAAAACACAAATAAATATACTAGACCAACTGATATAGTTTTCACATAACACAAAATTATATCTAGATGGTTGATATTTTATGTAATTTAATCAAGATAAAATTTAACTATCAAGAATATCAAAAAAGGGAGTTAAACTAGCCGAATAGTGTGTTTGCTATGTAGGATTTCAAATATTCTAATCTTAACTATAAATATTGAAACTGATCATCAAGGCACTAAATATAGATTATTCCATCATAATTGTGTTCCCATCTTGTACAAAATTTAAGAGTAATGTGATAACTACTTAATAGTTCAATAGAAAATAAAATGATAGGAAGGCTACCTAAAGGTTAAAAAACATTACTTGATTTTAATATACCATGAGGTATGTGGAAAATTGAAGTCTATATATCATGTTTTACAATGCATTTAGTATTGGGATAGTAACCATTGCATAAAAACATAGGTAACACTAATAACCACTTGGCCCAGAATGATATCTCATATTATATTTAAAACTAATGGCACACAATTTCTAGGAAATCTAAAACAATAAAAAATAAAGGATAAAAAATTATATATGTCAAAATATAAAATTATAGGTAGAAAATAATTAAATAATAAAAAAATGGTATCAAGTTGGCTAATATAGTCAAAAATAAAAACTGATCACATAAAACAATATTAAGTTGTTTTTTATATTTTTAAACACACAAAATTATATTTATTGGCTGATAGAGTATGTAAAAACATATAATAAATTTAGGTTATCTAATACCATTAGTAGATAGATATAAAATAGTATCAGGCTAGCTAATATAGTTTGATTGGAAACTATATGATGGTTTGGAAGATTTTGCTAAGAATCTAGAAGGAAAAACATGAGAATTGATCCAACCAATGGAGGGATAAACTTGATTTTAGGTTCACAAAAATGTATGCATGGTCTAGGATGACCTACAATTATCCTCTTTTTATTAATGGATAATAACTAAAATAAGGTCAATAGAATACAACCTATGTATACATAGACAATGGGGTAAGGACCAATGAATTCTATAAATATAGTAGAGGATAATCTACAAATCAAATTTCAAGAGGAAAGGGTTAAAAATACTAATCTTATGACACAATTATATGCCTCTCACCAAACCTAAATAAAGGTAAATGGTTGTAACTATGGTTGTAAAGATGAAAATAATGTAAATGGTTTTAAAAGGTTAAAAGATAAAGTATATATTTATAAAGGGGTAAAATCTAAAGTAAAACATGGGTTATATCATTATTAATGGGTAAGAGTCAATACTTCTACCAAATGGGGTTATATGTAACTAAATTGTCTAATGGTAAGTCTAAGTACTCTTATATCTACACTAGCTTATTTGGTATAGAGAAAGCCTAAACAAGGATAGACACAATTAAATTCACCATGTAATAAGAAAATCCATATATAATTTACTAAATAAATGAAAAATTGTAGAGTATAAATACTTATCTTGGGGTGGACTCATTAATTCTTCAATCTCCCCCTTCACTTCAATTAAATATTTGCAAGATAATGTTTTAGATTTAAGACCTCAAGTGGTTAGATGAATACTTATATATCCTTAGTTAGTAATCTTTGATGAATCCTCTTATTGATATATAATGACACCACAAGAAAAGACTTCTATGTTAGGGCTTTAAATAACTAACTCTCCCAAATACTTCATTGGGTATAAATGTGAGAGAAATCTGACTTTATAAATGTGATATATGTTTTTTGGATGAAATATGACCCATATATACTAATCCATTACTAAAAAATACCATAAACTCTAAGTTGATGATATTTTCCATGATTATATACTTGGAATATATTGATTCATAAAATATTGTATTAGCCATGCCATACATTTTAAATGTGATATAACACACTTAGAATCACACTGGGGTAGGCAATACATTATAGGAAGGATAAAGGTATAAAATAAGCATTATCATCTAAGTCAATAGAATACAATACAATGTGACTAGTAAATTTATATACCAATTAGTGTAAGGGAAAAATAGATAGAATCTTAAAGTCAGTTATAATGATGGTATAAATAGTACAACAAGATATAATAGCAACATTTTTAAAAAATCACCATGATCCATGCCATTACCATTCCTAGTGCACCCTTTAAGGTGTGCACTCAAGGACTTATGTGTTGATAATTTGTTGTAATATAAATCATAAATAATTGATAAAAATTAAAATATCATGTGTGTAAATAAATAAAAAGACATTATTAAATTGGAAGATAGTTAACAATGCTCAACAAGAATTAAATATATCATCAACCAATAAATATAAAGGTCAAAATCCACAATTGAAAGGAGAACATAGGTGGTTGGAATGTATTTAATATGGAAATGTGTTTCATAAAAATAAAATACTATGATAAATAAACAAAACTAACTGTACATCTTGAATAAAATATATGGGAACAATGAAATATGAGTCCAAAATATATTACAAAGTAAGAACAAAATGGGGATCATCATTGATGATCCTATTATATGACTCATTATATTTATATATTGACCCGATATCACCTAATAATTTACCATTTTATAACAAGTATTCATGCATTTTATGACTTACTTCTAGTCTAAAGGTAGGAGATAAGTGTTTATGTATTAGTTTGTGTGTGTGAGTCAATACCACCTATTATAAAACTATGTTTTAATTATTTCTATGGATAGCTCTAATTTTTGCATATATAGGTGATATAGATACACTATATTAAAATGTTATAAGTTTTGGAATTTTAATTTAACCCCTAGAATCAAGATTAGTATATGATATAGTAGTTAAACAAAGTTCTAGAGTACAACAGTGAAGCTCTAGAATTTGACAGTCAAGCTCTGGTTTCCAATATAGAAGCTCTGGAGTTTATAAACAAGCTATGTAGTATAATAGTAGAGTTTTGGAGTACTACAAGTTAGTTCCATTACATCAAAAAAAAATGAAATACAATAGTTGAGCTTTGAAATGTATAAGTAAAACTCCATACTTATCCCAACCATATGTGAATCTCATCAAATGCATTTTTGATGATTGTGAAAACTTGTAAACACATCTTCACAATGTCCATGGGTCATTTTATAACACACTTACCATTTACATCATTATATTTATAGCCTTACTATTTATAGAATGTTTGTCAAAATACACCATTATAGACATTGTAAGATTTTGGGTTACTAAGAATAAAAATATGTTTTAACCACCTGTAATCATGCATGTTGTTACACCATATTTCCCAACATTTCACCTTGGAATGTGGAAACTAGTTGTAACATCCTTCCCATTTTGAAAATAATTTTAATCACAACTATAATCTAATTAGTTTGTTAGTTGTTGACGTAGTTTGAGATAAAAGTAGAGGAACATTGGACTATATACCATATCTCCCTAATGTTTTATGTGTGAGAGATGTAAAGAGAATTGAAGGTTGTAAAAGTAAAAACATGTTATATTTATTTGTTAGATTATAATATTTTAAGAAATCAATGATGTTTGAATGTTACTAAGTTACTGTGTTGATCTAATTCCTATTCCAAAGGAGAGAAAGGACCCTTTCACATAAGGGTACATGATGTGTGTTGGTATTTATGTGTATTAATTTTATTTTTTATTTTATTCCATTAAGAGTGTTTATGTTAATCATTGTGAATCAATAAACCTATAGGACTCTGTTTAATTGTGTATGCATTTAACTTTTATTATTTATAACAATATTATTATTTTCATTTTCAAAATAAGTCCCTTCTTCAAGTAAATTCAATTATCAATCCTATCTCAATTAAATTAAATTCTATAATCAGATTAGAGTATGCTTTATTTTAATCAACAAAGTGTGTTTGATTTTTAGCATTTTCCTTTCACAATTGAAGAGTGTGTTCTTTGAAGCATTTTAGTTTCAACATTATAATTCTATAGGTGTGTTACTTTTGGAGATTAGATATATTCAATTAGTTGAGTATATTAGTGGTATTTATGTGTATTTTTTTTAAAAAAAAAATTAATTCCATTAAGAGTGTTTATGTTAATTATTGTGAATCAATATACCTGCGGGACTCTGTTTAATTTTGTCTGCATTTACCTTTTATTATTTATAACACCTTTAATATTTTAATTTTAAAAAAAAATTAAATTTTCAATTAAATTCAATTCTATAATCATATTATACTATACTTTATTTTAAACAACAAAGTGTGTTTGATTTTCAGCATTTTCCTTTCACAAGCAAAGAGTGTGTTCTTTGAAGCAAGTGTGTTACTTTCAGCATTCTAATTCTATAGGTGTGTTACTTTGGGTGATTAGATAGATTAAATTAGTTGATTATATTATAACCTTAAAATTTATTTGATCCATATGAAATACCCCCCAAACACAATTTTTATTAACCAATTGCACACCTTATTACACACAACCTTTAGACACTAGCCTTAGTTTTAATGACATCAATCAATGAGTTGATTAAATGAAAGGATCGAAGGCATTAGTCAACAATTTATCCATTTATTATGATTTTTAAAAAGGACAAAGATGATGTTAAATAACTTAATTCCCATCATATCTTCATAAAGATGAGGGATATCTATTTAAAGGATGATTAAATGCAACAAAATAAAACACATTGGACTATGACATAGATTATGTTTCAATCTCATAAAATAGGGAAGATAAATTGTTACTATGTCTTAGTAGAGCTGATCATATCTTTAGTTTCTTAACAATTTCTTGATAGACTAAGTATACTAAGGATGCCTTATTATTAATTTAGGTACATAGTGCACTCACCATTAGGGTGGCCATGGTGAAGGAAGATATTTTGATTTCCCCACAAGGTTGGTTCTCCCTCACTAGATGATAGGGCCTCTAATTTTTTCCCCAAATTTATTAGTTGGTTTTTTAGATATATAGATAACTTATTTTCATTGAAAAAATCAATGTATGACAATGCATGAGTTTTCTACAGGACAAGGAAAACTATATTATTCTCCTAGGAAAAACTATTTTATACACATAGGTATATGATGGGGACAATTATAATGCAATGAAAAAGTATGTCATGATTTTTGATGATTGTGTGTAAGTTTATTGTGTGAGTTACTTTGTGTATGCTAGTTTTCTACTAATTTTTTAAGTATGTTTTTTTGTGTATTATGATATGAGTTTGTTAATATTGATTTTACAATAACTTATGTTTATTATGTTCTAAATATATAAGCTAGTATTTCATCATTTTTTGGGAATAATGAATCATATGGATGTATGTTCTAAATATTGGTTTTATCTATGAGATTGATAAATTAATTATGGTCAGTTGGTGTAGATTTCATTAAATTAATAAATGGTTGTGTAGAGCTTAGAGTGTAATTGGTTGATCTAACTATCCTACCATGCATAACAAAATATATTTTTATCTTATATAAATTTTCCATGGTAGATGGATGTTTTCCTTGTGATAATTAATGTTTACAATTCCATTGTGATATGGATGTTTGATAAATGGATGTTTGTTTACTGTAATTTTCAATATGTGGTTGATGTTTTATTTATGATATTTGGATATTAAACATTGATGGATGACTAATTATTAATTTTATTTTCCCATGTGATGTGGATTATTTATCTATGAAATTATATTTCCCATGTGACATGAATGCTTATTATGCATTTACAAAATGAATGTGATTTATTTATTTTTCTTATTATGTTTTCAATCCTTTGAGTTTGTGCTTTCGATGAAATGTTGAAGGAGAAGATTAAGATTTTATGGAAGTGTGTTTACAACAATGGGAACATTAAGGCCTCCAATAGGAAATAAAATATGGGCTAAATATTAGGTTAGTACTACGCTCATATATATTTTGGTTATTTCCATTATTGGTTGCAACATTGCATGGTGGTATCTAGTAATTAGTTTTAGTTTGTGATGTTTCATATAAGAGGATATTAAAAATACCACAACCCTTATGATATGGATCTTTAATTTGGATTTCAAAATCAATGAATTTTAAAATTTTGTAATGAAATGTTTGTCTTAGATAGTTAATCTGGATATTCTAGGGAATGTTTATTAATGATATTCCTAAAAAAAATTATCGATGCATCACTTGGATTGTCTAGTGCTCCTTGATATTATTTAATGTATAAGTGTTGAAAAATTGATTACTTAATATTTTTATTCCATTAGTGTGAGATTTTCCATGGTTTTGTGAAAACGTGAATGTTTGAAAATTTCTAACCCATAAGATGTTGCTTATTACTTGCATTGTTATGAGTGTGTATATGATTGCTATAATATTTATTGAGATATGGATTCACTAATATTATATTACAGATAAAATATATTAACACATGTTTCTTGTGATAATGAAACAAGAGGGATGATCTTTACTAAAGGTAAAAAGTATGGATTAGAACCATGTTTGAAAATATAAAGGGATTAGACATTTTAATTGAGTTATTTGATATGATTACAATTCATGCTTTTCTTCATGCATCTTTTTTTTATATAAATAGATCACATGAAAAGAGATACATGATTATGTTTTAAATACACAATGATTAATTATTTATGCTTTTGGTTGTATCCCCTCACATCATAATGGTGTTGTGTTGATCCTAGTTTATATGCAAGGAACATTGATTTTTATTGAATTATGAAATATTTCATATACCCATGATTATATGAGTTTTTAAGGGTTTTCATTATGTCTATTGGTGTGGTGTATTAACCATCATGGTTAGAGAGGGAGATATATTAGAGCATGTTTGTATTTAATATAAACCAAATAAGTGGGATTGGTGATCACCTAATGTGTATCTAGCTTCTGGGTACATTAGCCACATGGACATATTGCACCTTATGGATTTTTTGCATAAATACAAAGTGGAAACATTACATTTTAATACATATTATTATCCATATCTTCTTGGAAGAAAGTGAATATTTTAAATATGATAAACTACAAGGGAAAGATACCTATTTAAATGATAAGTGTGAAATTTCATGGAGTGATCGCACAACCACATAGTAGAATCCATGGTGGGAAAATAATCTACATAAAATAAAATGAGAATAGAAAATAAACATGACATGAAATTAAATTGAGATCAACAAAGAAGAAAATATAAGTCAAATGGAAACCATAGTGAAAAATACTTTGAAATAATTTAATATAATAATGATAGTTAAATATAAAGGACATAATCCAAAATTTAAAGGAGAACATAGGTAGTTCTTAAAATTGAAATATGGAAATGTATTACGTATAATAAAAATAATGGAGACTTCAACAATAATAAATAATCAACCATACATCATACAATAATAAAAATGGAAATAGAGAAATAAGTGACCACAAGAAGCCATAGAGAAAGAGTAGGATGGGTATAACCGTTCCTTTATTAATTGATTTTTTTTCAAATAACATGGAAGTAGTTATAAAATGTTATGCCATCTATATTTATATAGAGTGGAGGGAAAACTATTTGAACGAGGAGTTAATATAAATAGCCATGTCATGGTGGAATAGGACATGGCCTCCAATTGAATATAATAGTAGAGGGACATAACAAAGTATAATATGGATAAAAAAATTGAGTGTATCTTTAGAGGCTTAAATCTTTGTCGATGTATTGGGTAGACTATGTGAATTACTAGTACCCACTTATGGACATAGTGCAATTTTTGTGTGGGTGAGCATGGCACCAAATCATTTCCTCATTTATTATCATTTAGTTATCATGTTGAAACCAAATTATAAATAAAACAAACCCCAACATTCAAGTGCATACATTCTAAGCACTTAAAGAATATTTTACTTTCTTTTAAATGGAAAATAATTCTAGTGATAAATGATAAATATATGGAAATATTAAAATTTATAATCATAATAAGGTAAGAGATGTTTAAAATAAGACTTAAAACATTATGTGACACCTTCACTTTGTAATGAATACTCAATTAATTAGGAATATATAGTTAAATTAGTAATAATATGATATATCTGTAATATCTAAATCTTTATGAGAAAATAAACATTACCCTTTATTACCATGGGTCAAAAATAGATATGAGGTCACTGGTATTAGAGTAACCTATGACTATTGGGGTTAAAAAATACCTATTAGAATATATATAATACACATATAAATAACTCACATGTCCACACCCCTTATATTATGCATCCTTTGAGACAAGGGTTAAATGAATTCTATTAATATGTGAAACCATAGGCATGAAAATAACATCAGATAATGCCATCACCTTATGTAAAGTGATTAAGTGGTGATCCTTGATCATATGAATTATTGAAAACATATGAGAGTCACATTTTTAAGACACTAACATAATCTTTGAGACCACTATAGATAATAGTGTGAATCAAATTATCAAGTCACTAGTATAATATTAGAAAGCACAAAATTTAGGTGTATCCTCTTTGGACACATTTTAAAAAGACCACATTATATAATTACTTAGTCACATGAATGCATATAATTCCAATACTAAATTATTTATGATAAAATTCCAATATTTATATGATTAAGGGGGTTAAATATGGTCACTATTTATATTCTCTCTTTTAATCATTGCTCATAATTAACTATTTATCTCTTTAAGAAAAATCACTATCTCTATCATCAATATTGTCTCTCAACTCATATATACATTATGGAAGATCGCCTCTACATGACTTCTCTATTTAATATAAATTATTATATCTTTGGTTAAACAATGAAGCATGAAAAATAAGGATAATGAATATTGGAATACTTTCATCTATACCCTTAATGTGAATTTATCTTAGGATGAGAGAATAAACATGCATAATAACCACACCATGTTATGGGAATTAACCTTGATCCCCTAACTCTTGATAATATAAGAAGGCATTATGGATTATTTAAATTTACTATCAAAGGGATGTGTGTCATGGATATCTCCACTACCAAATAAAACTAAGCATAATCCCTTATATACTTGCCTTCACCCGATTAGACATGATTGTGTGTAAATATTAAAATAAGGATGTGGTTCTATGTTTTACATATGTCACTATGAACATCTAAGGGACCAAAACAAAGATCTTGAAACCACTTCCGCTCATGAATAAATTCTTAGGTGGAATTTTTTAAAATCAGAGTATCCCTTCAACTAAGAACACAATGGGAAGATCATAATTTTATCCTTCATCAATTCGTTAATAATCAACTCATATGTTGATTTTGATTTATTGTTACTATACAAGGAAACCCATCATTAAATGTTAAACTATAGGAGATATAAATATTTTAGATCATTACCACCTAGATATTTTTTATACAAGATTGAAAATATTAGAAAGGTGATTTTTTTTAATTCTTTTATTTAACATTTTTTGAGCTTCTTGATCATGTTTCACAATTTCCTATATTATTCAAGCTCAACTAGCCAAGTAACATACTCCATGATCTTAGAGTCCAATATTGATGTGGCACAAATCCTACTACTCAGAGTAATGCATGGATCCCCCTATATATCATATAATATTGGATATTTATATAAGTATATGAAGCATTGACCCAAAGATGTAACCTAAGTTAACTAACATAGGTTAATAATAAGATAACACTGGTAAACATAAAATATTTCCATAATAAATTTTAATTATAGTGTTATTATAATGAATCTCTTAGTAATCGGGAATTTGTGGCCACTATTGATGTGGGTATACTTTAATGCTTTACCTTTTTGGTTTGAATCACAATTTGTCCATAAAGGTGAAATATGTTTCCCATGTATGCAACACAAACTTATAAATTATACTTTAATTTTGAAATTATGTTTTGATTTCATATAATTTGCAGACCCATTACATTATTAAATATAGTTATTACATGGATAGTTAGTAGCAGGTATAATTTTTATTAATGCTAGGTGAAATGGACATTATAAAGAAACTTTTATATTTAATAGTATCTTTATTATATTTATTAGTCTCGTAGAATCATGGATAACTCTATTATTACTTACTATAAAATGATATGTTTTCTATCATTAAGTTATTTTGGAAGATACTTAAAGAATGAAATATTATTAACTAAACCCATGACCAACATTGAAGTTTCTTAATGTTTGTGACACTAGGTAGAGATACCATCACATAGGATTCCACTACATGTCCATGGCATACAAGGATGAAATTTTTTTTGAATTGGTTGGATACAAAAACTAATTATGATTTCAATGCATCTGTGAATCCCACAAGAATAACTAAATATAAAAAGTCAATATTTATACCTAGTAACCCGAACACCATGTGATCATGAATGGTCATGATTGTGATAATACAACTAGGATCACATGCTATTATATAAATTTTACTTAATTTTCATGTTTTAGGCAAAAAATGAAGTTTTATTTTTTACTAATGTAGTGGCCAAATAAAATATGACAACTTTATTTAGTGATTTGGTGGCCACATGGATATGGTGGACCCACTACCATAATTGGATCAAATGCGTCATAAATGTTTATTAGGTTTAAGGTGTGACCTCCATGACTACCACAAATAATATGTGGGTTATTTATTTTTTTAATTCCACTAACTACATTAACACATGTCACTATCATAGGGTCTAATACTTGGGTTCTCATTATAGAATTTTAATCAACTTTAGTGATTTTACAAATGTGTTATAATATGGGTTATATTTTATTTTGGGGTCACATCTATTAGGAATTCACATAGAGGTAATGATGAAACTTTAGTTATGGAAGCCACATGGATACAAGGTAATTTCAGCCACTCAACATATAAAAATATTGTATGGTGTTGTCCTTTATTTTATTTTTTTCTTTATCTTTATATAAAGGTGTGGTGACCATATTTCATGGATTTATGGGCATGTAAATATTACCAAAAAAATAAAATATTATAGTTATTTTAAAAGGTGGCCTCATACATACATAATGCATGCATTCATACATACATACATACATGTATATAATTTAAATATCAACTATATAAGATTATATTAATCAATGATCCATAATATACATGAGGATTCTATAGGTGACTTCTAATTTGGGATGTTTAATTGCCATTTAATAGGTTTTTTTTGGGAAATTAGAGCCAACACTTATTCTATTTATGCAAGTGCACATATGTTAATATTTAGGCATCCTAGAGAGTTGGTTGGGGAAATGGAGACTAACGTTTATCATGTTATAATCTAATGGTGGGGAAAAAAATATTATTAGGGAATATACAAAATTTGATGCACGCTAATATGATAATTAATTAAGATCTCGTCATGAATAACAATGAAATGAGTCTTGTAGATTTCTCAATTCACTCTATAAAATTTGATGCTTCAAAAACATCAATTGAAAAATAATAATTTACTTTTTTTTGTGTGTGATCCTTCAGATAAGTATAATCATTCCATCCTTGGTCTAAGTAAGGAAATTTTTTTTCATCCACTTGGGATTGAAATGAAGCTCATAATGTTTTCTACATATAAATTATATTTAATATCTTCCAATACATGAAATCGATACTAGAATTTATTATCACCTAAATTTCATGGAATTGAATGAATAGAACAAGTAGAAAATGAATAAATCACTAAAATAGAGCATAAAATTGAATATCCTAGAGGCCTATAATTATTGTACCAATTGAAAATAAAGTATACCCTCCTTACTGGGATGAAATTTCTATTTTTCATTCGTCTTTATTTTTTCATTTTTTTCTCAATTTACATCATCCCATTATAAAATTCAAAATCATCCATAGTATGTTATTCATGAATACTAACATTTATTTTAATTATGAATTTTATATCTATAAGCACCCAAAAATGACATGAGTTCTAAGAGTGCTACTCGAGACCACCATCCCTAGCTTAGACTCAGACCTATATTAGGGCCTATTTTCACACTTATCTAGCCTTTGTAAAATCCATAGGCATCTATAAGCATCTCTAAAGAAAACCCAGACCCCCATGTTGACATCCTAACCCTTAGTTCCTTAGCTTTATGGACTTGGACACTAACACCATAAAAGGGAGAGTAGCTCCACAAGGCACTACTATCCCAATTTTGTCATTATTATCTTTTCCCCCCTTTTTCTACCAAAGGATATAGTTTCAAGTCTTAGACTACCTAGGGTCAGCCTAAACATCCTTTAAGACCCACATAAGAACCATAATAATATGTATCCATGAGTTTTATCCCTATAACCACTAGATGAAAATTAGATGCAAATTACACAAAAATACTCAAAATATGTTATGCACAATCAATGTTATAAATACCTATTTTACCCTACTTCTACATAAAACTATCGATAATATTTATAAGTTTAGATTGCCTAGGTTTCCAATATCAAACACATTCAAAGCACTAAATTCAACATTCATATTAGCTTCACTTACACTTGCACTAACACTTATGTGGGGATAAATACATTAGGCTTGATTCCTCTTCAAAGTATTGGTATGTAGGAAACTCTCATCAAAATGTGGTGTTAAGGATGTCCAACCTACCCCACTAATAACAAACTTTATTGATTGTGTAAACTAGATACCCTAGCAACATGGGGTACTAGGGTTTACACATAAAATCAGTCAAATAAGGCCATCTATAAAGATCTAGAACTCATGCACATAGGAACAAGCTTGATATACCTAGACATAGGTGCACCTAGAAGTTTGTAATAGTTCTACATAGAGGACACTACCAAAATAAGGACACTAACACCACATGACACTACTATACAATTAGGTCACTACTAATCAAGAAAGGTTATGATGCCTATGTCCTATTTTAAACCCTTAGGACAATATTTGTCTTAGTTTGGATCTTTTAGATCTCCTATTTCAGTCATTTTGCAACTAAGTACTTATTTACATTAATTATTGCTATTTTTATAATGGTCAAATAAAGTTGATTCTATTACAAATCAATGGTTGTATTTATTTCATATTTATACCCGAGTTTAGTATAATCAACCCCCTCAATAATCTAATATTTGCATACCCTAATTTATAAAAGGTTAAAACATTTCATGAACCTAACTTACTTCAAATACAACTCAAACCCTAACCCTAGATGCTACTAGGATTTGTATCCTTATTTTTCATATTTACATTGGATATATTAATCTTTTCATATTCCATATATTCAATTTTATTATCCCTATTTCACTTTGTTTACTATATGCCATCTAAAAAATATATCTCTCTTCCCTTAATTATAAATGTTAGGATTAGTGATAATTCTATTGAGCATACTCAGATTCATTTCATTTGAATTTATACTATGGACAAAGGACCAGTTACAACTCCCATCATTGATCCTTCACACCTTGATTATGTGGAATTCAATGATAAAGCAATTGAATATGATCAATACAATCAAGACTAGGATGATATAAAAGATGGAAATCAGGAAACTCTATACACACTTAAGAATGAAAATCTTATAGTCAATAAGGATGAGATTCTACAGAGCTTTAGAGATAGACTTAGGGAATAAATCTATGATCATACACAAATATTAAAATCCATAATGGAAATAAAGAAAAAATCAAATAATGGTCAATTTTATACTCCCCCAAATAATAACATTATTACACCTACTTTGGGGTTAACTTAGCTATTACAAAAATATTTTAACTTGACAACCTTTAGTGGAAGCTACACCTCTTATGGATAGTTCCTCATCTCTAGATTTAAAATACCTTACATATGGGATCCATTATCTATAGACTAAGGTTTTACATCTTGATCAAGGAGTTACTAAGCCATCACATTCATTGTATTATCATGTTATTTTACATACACCTTTGGCACATCACATGGGGAAACTCCTTTGCCATCTAACTTTATGTAACCTAAGGTTATATTATGTGATGGTAATGGTGGCCCAGAACACGATATCTAGGCTTTCCACATATCATGTTTGGACTGCACAACCAATTATTATCTCCTCACTAAGTTGCTCCCACGTAGTCTAAAAGACTATGACTTATAGTGGTTCTATGATCTTCTGAAATAGTCTATCAATGAATTCAATCCAGTATCAGATATGTTTTTATCACACTTCTCAATTAACATTATTGATAAGATCTCTCAATTAACACAAATGAAGAAAAAATACAATGAGCCTATTTCATAATGTCTTGCGATATAAAACTATAATAGCAAAGATGACTAGCCCATGGTAAATAGAGAGTGCCAAGACTTATTCAAGAAGAGCCTACTACCAACATTTCATGAAGTTATCTTGTTCAATAATTTTCTAACCTTCATAGATTTATGACATGTAGTGAAAGAAAGGGAATTCAAGCTTCTCTCTATGGGTAAACTAAAATATACAAGTGGATCAAAACCAACAACTAAGAGTTATATCAAACCTCCATACAAATTAAGGGAAACTAAAAATGAGAGTGATCTAAAGGCTATAGTTAACATATCTTTAGATCCATCTCCTCACCTAGTTTTATCAGCCCCTACATAGAGAGTTTTCACCAAACTTCTAGAATTACCAGCACATGTTTTAAAACAACACTTGGAATGCAATGTCATATCTCTCCCTCCAATCAAAGAGGTTGATATGACACAATATCTTTCAAAAATATATGATTTCAATGTATTCTATGAATATCACAAGGCACTAGGTCATACTAAACACCAATACATCACCTTGAAAGATAAGATACAAGATTTAATAGGGTCCAACATAATTTATTGGACACATCCATAGAGGTACCCAAAGTTCAACAAATGGAAGAAAAGGCATTGAAAATATTCTTGGATCCATTTTTAAAGCATATATAAAATATGTCAAGGGGTGATTTACGTGTTCATTATACGTATTAGTTACATCCACCACTGACATAATTCACATTACTAGAGGGAATACAAAACTCATAAATAATATCATTGGTGTGTATCAAACTATAGTACTAGATAGAACACTCATTACTTTCTTAGAGTAGGATATTATTGATGATGATTCTAGTTTATATGCATTTTTTGTATGAGCGTGCATAGATCATCATCCTATTCAAAGTGTTATAGTTGACAATGGTTCAAGAATTAACATGTGAAATATCACACTTATATAAAATTTGGGGTATTTAGAGTAGGATATTTCTCCTACCAACAGTTAATCAAGGTTTTAGTGGCCATGTTTAGAGCTTTATTAGGAGATTATACTTATAATATAGGTGGGACCATCATATGCGGCCACTAGATTACTATTAGTACCTAGTGTAGGAACATTCGACATGTTATTGGGTAGGCTAGATACAAAAACTAAAATTCATCCCATCCATCTTGCATAGATGCCTAAAATATATACATACTAATAAAGTTATCATAGTTAAGGGTCTTTCATATGAGTACACTCTACCTGTCCCACATGAATTCACACTACAATTACCAATTAAAACTTTGAGCATAGTTCCCATCATTACACCATAGAATTTAGCTGAGCCACTAATACAAGTGTGGTTTACTCTTACATTGTTACCATGTATGCATACTCTCCCATGGAGACAATTATTAGAGAGACCTGTTCATTAGATATATGTTGTAGATTTTGCTCCCTTTACTCCTTTTATTCTGAGATTATTATTGTTGATTTCTCAAGGTTTTGATCATAGGGAACTTGTGTTAGCTACAATATCTTATACCAGTTGGGTCGCTAACACCCCTATAGTTCACAAGATACCACGATCACTTTCATGGATTCCTATCAGCACTTCGCAGGAAGTGTCAAGTGTAGATCACTTAATACAACAATTTTTGAGACATTAATTACCTTTTCATACATCACACATTCTCATCATTCCTTTATTTAACATAGGGCACATTGATAGTGAGTCTCTTATGTGACTCATCGGTTAGTATTATTCCTCCCTTATTATACATAGTCTCATTCACTATTGATCCTTATATATAGATTAATTTAATGTTAATTTTACATATATTATATCCATAAAATAAAAATAAAAAACAATAATACGTCAAAAAAATGAAAACATTTAAATATTTACTCAAAAAACATAAATTTTAGATTGTATGAATTTCCATGTTTAAACTTATTATATTTTCCATATAATACATAAACTAAATATCTTAGTATAGTTAGTAAAATAATACATAAAAACTTCACTTGTTCTTGTAGAGTGTTTTCAGATACTTATAGGACTCACGTCCACTACACTAATCTTAATTTGTTATTATCTACCCACTAGGAGCATATACACAGATACATGGGTTATTAATTTGACACATTCACCCATTTGGGGGAATTATATAAATAGTTTCATTTACCAAGTTACATATTTATAAACTCTACATCACATATTTAACATTGTTATATCTTGATATTAATAATGCTACACCTACTCAGATTTTTTTTCTGACTACTACTTCTCTAGACTTTGCCTATGTAAATCTTAGCTCTTATATAGATTTGTACCAAATGTTCATTCATATTTTTATTTATATATTTCTTAGTTTATACTTTATTGTATCTATATGCTTATTATATTCAAGGTCATTTGAATATGTCATTTCTCTATGGCTCTACACCACTTCTTTTCAAAGTATGTATGCTTTGGACATGTGCCCATGTTCTTGTGTGTGCCTTCTTGATTATGCATGTGTAAACTTGAATATGTCTCCTTCCATGTGGCTCTAATCCAATTTACTTTTTATTTTCATATTTGGACATTTAAACATGTTCTTATATGTATTGTTTTCTCATAGTTTTTGACATGTGACCATGTTCCTTGTATTATTTCTCCTTGGCCTACTTTGCTTGCTTCATGTGTGTTTTATGTATAATCTCTTTTATGCATCATATTCATGACACTTGTCTATTGATTGTTAGACACTCCAAATTTATATTCCATGAGGGACCTTGTGTATCTCCCCTTCTTACTTGGGTGCCTTTATGGACATCATGTCCCATCCCCCTAGGTAGTTACTTATTACTCATATTTATTATTCATATGCATGGTTATATCTATCTTGACAAACTTGTGGTTGTTATACCTATCATACATCATATATTACACAATTATGCTTAGATTATCATACATTTTGATGTTATGTATCAACATTATATTGGTTTATTATGTAGATATCATGTATGCTCCAGCTAACACAAATTTGTAGAGATTTTTATTTTAAGGACATTTATTGCATAGTTTCAACAAATCCCTAAAAATATGGGGCATTCACATGGGTTCATCACAAAAATTAGGATATTTGGATGCACTCAGAATACAATTTTCAGCACACAAGCTCATAACATATAAATCAATTCTAGGAAAATGTAGTGGGAAATATTGACATAAAGATCAATTATAGTTTCATGGAAATAAGAAAAGCTAGACATTAGCACCCAAATAAGGAAACTAAATACTTATGGAACTATTGTCCAAGATATGGTGCTACTATCGAATAGCCTCACTTTTATATATTTCTAGACTATGAAAAAAATTAAAATAGGTACAGTCCAAGTTTGCACATGTTTAGTTATATATTACCAATTTTTGGCTCAGTTTATCTCATATTCATACCAATTTACTCATATTGGGGCATCATAGATGGTATGATCATCATTTTCTTAATTTAGATAGTTAGATATAGATTATTACAACTTAGTCTAGAATCCATACACTTAGATATTAGATTTGGGGGTATATACATGCACATTGTTTTCATATGTTCATTTATATACCAGTTGATTATATGGAATGAAAAAATCCATGTCATTATCTACATTATACATATTAGACACCATGTTTTAGGTCACACACAAGATTCATTCCTTACTCCATCTATAGTGGTTGGCATTTCCAAGTGGCCTATATCTCCCTAATATACATGATTGGATATAAAAATGACATCTCCAATTACATCATGTAATTTCAGTTTCAAATGCATCTACTAGTCATGGGTAAGCAATGATGGATTCATATTTTACTTGAGTTATTAAGCCACCTCTATGAGAGGGTTATACACACCATTAACACAATCCAAGATATTTATAGGTCATGATCCACCAAGAAAGGGTTAATAACAATGGAGTTAAAACTAGATTGATTTATTGAACTATTAGCTCAATCCAAGTTACTCACTAAGTGATCACTATCTACATGCACCCACATAGTTTATCACTAGGTTTATGAATTGGTTCATGTACCTAGTGAGGTGTATCCATTCCTTTTCTCTCTCTTATCTATGTACTTGATTTTATCTCTTTACTTAGTTTTGTCTTTGATTTTGATATATATTAAGTAATGACTGATCTATGCACATTTCAATTATATGGCATGCAATGGAGCATGTTTCACATACTTACATCTACATTCATAATCATTACCTCTTAAGTATGTTAGGTATGCTTATTTTTCCATTATCTCAATAATTTCACTTTACTAAATTTATAAAATAAGAGGAGGAAGAATGTAACCACCTAAAAATGGCACTTGAGTGGTAAGAGTTCTACTTAAAACCACCTATCCCTAGCTTAGCCCAATACCTATCCTAAGGTAGTTTTCACACTTATCTAGCCTTTATTTAGGCCACATGCATCCCTAAACATCCTTAAATTAGTCTTAAAACCTCATCTTGACATCTTGATCTTTAGTGCCTTAATTTATACCACCTAAACACTAATACCATAATAGGGATAGTAGTGCCACAAGGCATTAGTGTCCCATTTTGGGTGTTATTTTCCTTTCCCTCCTTTTTCTACCAATAAATATCTTTTTAAATCTAAGACTACCTAGGGTTAACCTAAACCTCTTTTAAGACGTTTATAAACACAAGAACAACATAAATACATGAATTTTATCCCTTTAACCACTAGATGGAAATTATATGCAAATTACACATATAAAATCATAAAAAATTATGGACAATCCATGTTATCAATCCCTATTCTTCCCTACTGATCCATATAACCATATATAACATTCCTAAGCTCAGACTACTTAGGTTTCTAGTATCAATTACATTCAAAGCACTCAATCCAATATTCATGCTATCTTGATTTACACTTTCACTATCACTTATGTGGGGAGAAATACATAGAGCTTGATCCCTCTTTAGAGTATTGGATTGTAAGAAACTCTCATCACAACAAGGTGTTGAGGATTTTTAGCCTACCTGACTAAAAACACACTTTACTACTTGTGTCAAATGGATACCCTCACAGCATGGATGATTAGAGTTTACACATAAAATTATTTAAAATAGTCCATCTATGGAGATCTATAACTTATGTGCATATGAACAAGATTGATATACCCAGACACAAGTACACCCAAAAGCTCAAAATAATTTTACATAGAGGACACTAATACCATAATAGGGATAGTAGTGGCACATGGCACTACTATATAATTGAGGCACTACTATCCAATAATGGTTCTAACACCTAGATCCTATTTTAGACACTCAAAACAACCTTTGTCTTAATTTTCATCCTCTAGATCTCCCATTTTAGTCATTTTATAACTAAGTACTTATTTACATTATTTATTGCTATTTTTAGAAATGGCAAAATAAATCAATTTTATTAAAAATTAGTGGCTATATTTATTACATAATTATACCCTAATTTACTATAATTAGCACCCTTAAAACATTTTATTTACATATCCTAAGTCCTAAAAGATTGTAAAACAATATCACAACCAACATTCTTATCATTTAAAATTCATATCAAACTCCTTGAATGGAATTTATTTTTAAGACCATTAAAAAATAGTGCATAAAATTTTGAAATAAGTACATTAATGTTATTTTACTTTGGATAGTAATCATTCCAAACATAAAGAGGTGTCACTCCATCCAATGTTGACATAAGGTATTTATTCCCAAAAATGATAGCTATGTGTATTGCATCTTCCCAAATATCATTATCTAGATTGTAATGTTTTAATACATATCTAGTCATATCTTCAAGTTTTATGATCATATTTAAATAAACCACTATTTAATGGTGTGTAATCAATATTAAACTACTTCTTTATGATGTGCACCTTCCTGTGAGATTTAAACTCAAAATAAATTATAAACAATAAAATTTGGTATAAGATAATTCATAATTTTATTCTAGCCCTACCTCTAACTTATATCAATTATGCATATACATATGAATATTTTACACACTTTTATTCTATCCACATCACTTATATGGGCATAAAATTCCTAATTCATTATTAGTCACTTGAAGGATTTACCTAGTTTTACCCTACCTATTAATTATCATACTGTGATTATTTTTAGATCATCAAATCTTATCTTTCAAAAACTTCCAGTAGAATTGAACACTTTAAACATTCATCCTATTCTTAAAAACTTTTTATTATATAGAATAACAATAATTTTTAAAATTTTATTGATATTTATGGGTTATCCCACATGATTTTCATGACTTTGGCATGAGAAACTACTCAAATATTCCCATATAAATATAATGTAGGTCTAAGCCTATCTCAATATCTACCACTCCTTAGGGAAACATTATAACACTTTCACATTCAAATGGATTTTCCTAAAATTCTTAATTGAGGAATCAATTACAAGGAGCATGCCCTTTCCAAGTTTGAAGTGCTTAACATAAGATAATTTTTTTAATTTTCCAAATATCAAATGGTCACACTCATTAAAGGAATAATCTAAGACATATACACCTACTGGTCAGAACTACATGTAGTTTCATTTAACTAATTATCATATTGTAAATGTAGGAAACACTTAGCTATTCATTATAGAGTGGTTGAGGTCATTTCAACTCATAATCATTCCCAATGTTCTAAGGTTAACCTCATCTCAAAGTAGACCTAGGATTTTGATGAAAGGAGATGAAAATTATTGGAAACACAATGAATAAGAAGGGGGGTGAACCAGTATCTTATAAATTTCTTTCATATGTGCTTTAACATTCCTTGAACCATCAAGGCAATACAAAGATATATAAATACATAAAGAGTCATTCACATGAGCATACACAAAAACACACGTATGAATGGGAAATGCTCAAGTGGAATAAAACCCACTGATACCTGAAAATGGAATATAGTCCTATAATTAAAAGGATCACAAATTTTTGAAGCAACAACTCCAAATGGATCACCAACCCCAACTAGATAAGCACTAACCTAGCTAGGTTCTAGTAAGCACCAACTTATAAGGAGGATCTAACCCCATAGATGACTCAGCACCAACTCATCCACCTAATTTATTTGATCATCTTTAGTATAAATTATTTCTTATAAATATATGATGATCACCTTATTCATCTCTTCTCTCTCTTTTATCCCTCTCAAACTACCTTCTAAGCTCCTTCTCTCAACTAGGTCTCTTCAAGATAGATTAGGTCATATGACCTTGATATTAATCTATAATAACCCTATTATATCTTAATTGTAGTTTATATACACCCTTATAATGGTTTAAAATACCTAATTAATATATTAAATTTTTTATATCCTTCACTTTAACACACATTCGCTAGCTAGATAATCAGTAGGCCTTATTCTTATACTAGGATTTTGTTCATACACCTCTTGGTCAGAAACACACACTTGATCACTTATATTTTTCACATAATAGGCCTTAAAACATGACACAAAAATTAATCAATAATTAAATTAGGTTATACATAGCTCAAATGGACCAAATCCTTCTTTAGTCCTTGAGGAGACCTAATTTAATTAGGCCTTCATCAATACACGTTACCCTTTGATCTCCTTGGAACACCTTAAAGCTTCATACATAGAAGTAAAACTTCATATTACACCAAAATATACCATTATTAATATAATATTATTTCCATGACACTTTTTATCTCAAATTTCCACTTGAAGCATGCCATTAGTACTATTTACATTATGCCTTCACATACACATAAAGGTTTGTCTTGATCAATTGAAAATAACACAATGTTTAGAAACAAAACCATGATAGTAAATCATATTAAAAGAACCTACAAGACCTAAAAAAATTCATAAAGATAATTATTATTTATTAAAAATGGAAAAAAGATTGAAAATCACTCCTTTAACTTACTCACTTAGAACTACTAGTTTTCCTCAAAGACCAGTCATGGTGCCTCAGACCTCCAACACATGTATATACATATTAAATGACTTATGATGAATTTAGATGATCTTATGAGATCATTATAAAAAATTTAGATATAAATATAATATGGTATAATGGAAATATTTGTCTTTCAAACCAATCTCATAACCTTATATCTCATTATCTCATCTAAACTAGACAAGTCAAATTGTGAGCAACTTTTTCACTATAATTACTAAACTCTAAAACATATAATAAACATGATCATGTATTAAAATTCCTAAAAAACATCTCTATTCACTTTGATTCATCACTATTTCATGATAAGACATCCCTAATCATCTTCTCACTACTATCAAAGTTTCTCACTGTTTGCATAGTTAGGCATGTTAACGACTAGCTGACTTGGATGACTAGTTTAGGACACTTGAGGGTTA
Organism: Torreya grandis; assembly: GCA_037957365.1. NCBI lineage: Eukaryota > Viridiplantae > Streptophyta > Pinopsida > Cupressales > Taxaceae > Torreya > Torreya grandis. Next base: position 3,840,070 of record JARHVA010000549.1, on the reverse strand, counting down.
TAAATTGTCCATATAAATTTATTTAAATGAAACATGAGTCTTAATATTCATCCTCCATCTAGTTTTAAACTATGTCCAATGCAACTTTTTATAGCTACAATAACTTCTTTAGAAATAAGCCTATATCTTCTCATTTTCTCTCTCCTCTCTCTAACCACCACCACATAGAGGTACTTGGGATAGTTAAATAAAATATAAAAACACTTAAATAATAATTATAAACCATATTTATCAACATTTAGTCACTATTAGGGTTTAAACATAGATCCACTATTAATGATTGTTCAGAAAGCATAGTCCATCAACCTAGAAACTAATGCCTAAAAATTTGAGATAGGAACTTTACCCATATCTCCTTAACATAGGTTCCCATGAAAAGGTTACATGTTCTAATTAACACCTAAAATTCCTTCTTAGGTTTGCATGGCTTCATTCTATGTACTTGAGAGACCTCAAAACCACTTTTCATGGTTTTTCTTGAAAACCATGACTTCAAAATGTTTAAACATGCTTGAAAAAACATATAATACCTTTGATAACACTCACATATTTATAATTAAATTTTAAATATAAACTCATACAGCATTAGGTCATACTCTCTTTCTTTTCTCTCTTAGACCTTGACCTGCAAACCACATTAGGTCTTAAAATTGACCTTCATGCCTCTTTCCATGTACTCTCCACCTCACTAAAATAATAAATCAACCTATATTATTATTAAAAATATATTTACATACTTTATATGCCTTTAAAATAGATCACGATGCCTCATTAAGCCAAACAAGGTCCACAAGTGGTCTGCATACTTGATCTATAGATCCTACACCTATAAGATCATCTTGAGACCCTTATGAGTGATCCAATGTTACAAATACATTCTAAAGTAACCTAATACAACCAATAATGCATTTTTTCACTTATCTGACCTACCCATCATACTCATACCTTCTCACAAGGTGTCTCCATGCAATGACTAGGCTTCTTAAGCACTTAAAACATGACAACTAACCTTGAAACACTTATAAAATTAGCTATGCTTCACATACGTTATCACATAATTCCAAAAAACCTATCATAATATTTTGCTTACTCACTTCATGAAAATTTACTATGCACACCTTCTCAAGAACCTTTGACATCAATGCCAAACCTCAATAACAGAAACAATGATCCACAATCTCCCCTTTGTCGTTAATATAAAAATGTATTGAAAACTAATAATTATTATCTTTCCATTTGAAATAAATAAAAAATAAATGTTTTCAAATCCTTGGAATTTATTCCTTACAACCAAAATACTCAACACATAGGACTATGAGTTTATGAGACATAATACAAACATGTTCCCCCTATCTCCATGCATAAATTTTTGGAATAACTCACCTATTCTTGGAGATAATGAACCTGATTAGATCCCCTTAAGTATGTGACTTCTTCAATGATTTCAAGGGGAAGGAACTACAACCAATTCTTGTCTTAGGTATTCAAATGTTACCTTTGGAAGTGGTTTGCTCAAAATGTTTGTAATATGATCTTGTGTAGAAACATATTCGAGTCTGACACTTTGTTCACTTACATACTCTCTTAGAAAATAATATGTGATTAGAATGTGCTTTTCCTTGAGTATATGATAATGTTATGTGAGACACTTATAGTAATTGTGTTATCATAATAGATATGACTAGGACCTTCATACTCCACCTTATAGTCTTTTAGGGTCAATCTTATCCATAGGATTCAAGTGTAACATGAATCTATTATAATGTACATAGCCTCACAAGTAGATAATTATATTGATTTTTGCTTATTTCTTATCCATTAAAATAGGTACCCACCTAAGAAGAAGGCTCCTCCGTTTGTACTTTTCCTATCATCTAGACTTCCTACCCAATATGCATCTATATAGGCTATCAAATTGAACTTTTTGGTCCTTAGATACCACAACCCATACTCCATATTACCCTCAAGATACCTGAGTATCATTTTTTCTCCTTGTGGATGATTTTCCTTTAGATCTAATTGAAAAATTCCCACAAGACCTATTGCTTGCATGATGATAGGTCTAAAGGTAGTGGTGTATAGTAAACTTCCAATAATTGACCTATATGACATTTGATTGACATTTGGAGACTCATCTTCCTTGCTCAAATTACATCCTATGATCATAGGTGTACTAAATACATTTCAATATTCCATCTCAAACTTCTTCAACATATTTATTATGTAATTGTCTTCTGAAATGAATATACCTTTTTTAAATTGAGTGATTTGCAACCCAAGAAAGAATGACAGTTCTCCCAACATGGACATCTCAAACTCTTTCTTCATCACTTGTACAAAGCCTTTGGTCATGTTTTCATTATTTCCACCAAATATTATGTCATCCACATAGACAACTATGATCAACTAATGGTCATCTTCTAACTTTATGTATAGATTTCTATTTACAACTCCTCTTTTGAATCATTGATCCAACAATTACTTGTCCAACTTCACATACCAAGCTCTATGAGCTTGATTTAAGCCATAAAGATCCTTTTTCAATATACAAACATATTCCTTATCATATAATAGTGATAATCCCTTAGGGTTTTCTATGTACACCTCCTCTTCGAAGTTCCCATTAAAAAATGTAGATTTGACATCCATTCGGTATACCTTGAATCCTTTGAATCTTGAATATGATAGAGATAACCTAATGGATTCCAATATTGCTACTATTTTAAAGGTCTCATAAAATTCTACCCCTTCAACTTGTGCATATTCCTTGTATACCAATCTAGATTTATTTCTATTTACTTCTCCATCTTCATTTAACTTGTTTCTAAACACCCATTTTATGCCAATGACATTCTTGTCATTAGGCCTAGGAACTAGTTCGCAAGTCTAATTGTTCTCTATTTAGTCTAATTATTCATTAATATCTCTTATCTAAATTTTTTTTTGTTTGATTCTATGATATTATTAGGTTTAATCTTAGATAATAAAGTAACATTCTCTTGATTTAGATTACTTACCAGTCTTCTCCTTGTTTTCATACCTGCATTCTTGTTGCCAATGATTTGAGATTCAAGGTGATCTCTTTGAATCTACCTTAGGGGAATTTTAATTCATATCTCTCCTAAATTTTTTTTTCCTCATCAATATATATAATTTCCTCTTCATTCTTCTAGTCCAGGTTCTCTAAAGTGTCTTTTGGCTGTGAGTGTGATTTCCTTGTCTCATCAATCTTCACATTGTTAATTTATACTATCTTTTGTAACCTCTTGTTATAACATCTATATGTTGAAATCATTGATGAGTATCCTAATAATATACCTTCATCAAATCTGAAATTAAACTTTCCTAATTCTTTATCATCTCTCTTGATGAAACATTTTATTCCAAAAACTCTAAAGTGTTCCACATTAGTAGGTCTACCCTTCCATAGTTCATAAGGAGTCTTGTTGCCATTAGTAATTATCTATCCTCTACTCAAAATTTAGAATGTAGTGCTTACTGCCTCTCTCTAATATCTATTATATAGTATAGATTTATTTCAAATAGTTTTATCCATCTCTTGAACTGTCTATTTTTTTCCACTAGCCCATTTTTCTGAGGTGTCCTAGCTACTAAGAACTATCTCCTTATTTTATGAACCTCATAGAAGTCATAAAACTCATTGGACCAAAACTCTCCTCTAGTCTTATATCTTAGGGACTTGATCTTACCATTCTTCTCATTCTCAACAAGATCCTTGAATGACTTGAACTTATCAAGGGATTCTAACTTTCATTGAAGAATGCAACCCAAGTCATTATTGTGTAATCATCTATGAGTAACATGAAGTAGATGTCTCCTTGAATGATTTAAATTCTTTTGGGTCCATAAGTATTAGTATGTATTAACTCTAAGGGTCTTGTAGTAGAGTACTCGTTGGAATTAAACCTTATTCTAGTCTGCTTACCATGTTGGCATGCCTTACAAGGTATGTTTATATGTTTAGTGATCTTAGGCATGTTATTCATAGACTTCTTAGTGCTTATCTTAACTAAATTTTCAAAATTTAGGTGATTTAAACTTATATGACATAGCCAAATTTTATCCATCTTTCTCATAAAGCATCTTTCCTTCTTGATCTCATTCAAGACATATAGATTGTTCTCAGTCCTCTTAGCATTGGTAATTAACCTTCCTGATTTAGCTCTCCTTATCTCATACCCTCTATCATGAAATATTAGTATGTGTATTTGATTGCATATTTGACTTACACTAAGTATGTTATGTTTTAAACCTTACACATACAACACATTTTATATCTTCATTTTCCCATTGTCCAAACTCAAGACACCTTTGCCAACTATATTGGTAGTTGTGTTATCTCTAAACCTCATTATTCCTATAGCATTCTTATTTAATGAGATAAAATTATTTTTATCTCCTATTATGTGGATTGAAAAACCATTATCTATATACCATTTCATGCCTTCATCTTGAATGTGAAACACAGTCTGAGCTAGCATAGAATCCATTTTAGTCTTTTATTCCTCCTTAGCAAATAGTTCATCTTGAATATTAAGCTCAATATGATCAATCCCAACTTGATTTGGCTTCCATATCAATGTTAGACCCTTCTCATGCACTTTAGGAGCTTCATATGTTTTGTTTAATTTTGAGGGAATTATTATAAATAAATATTTAAATGTGACTCATATTATGATAGATGTAGAAAATGACATTTTTTTACTTACCTCTTGACTGATTACTCCTTTTCCCATGGTCCCATGATAAATTATCCTTTATTAAATTGGGCTACTTGATTGGTCTTTTCATGTTTCTACTCTTGACTTGTTCTGACTTCTCATGCTCTCTTTTAAACTTGTTCATCTTGTCTATGAAATTCTCATGATCAACCTTCAAGTAATCTATCTCTATGTTCAGCTGGTCATACTCAACCTCCTTTGATCTAAATCTTGTATTGACACATTGTAACTAATTCTTCATATCCTTGATAGTCTTTTTATGGTGCTTCAAATCATCAAGGGAACTTATGAACTCATCTTCAAATTATAGTTCAGTATTTTCTTCTTCACTATGATATTAGAGTTCATCATCATACATGTTGTCTTATTCTTTTTTATTAGTAGACATCTTGTGCTTCTTAGGATCACCTTCAAGCTTTTAGACTTGCTTCAAAGGACTAGGATATCATACCAATTGTTGGAAAAAAAATTACTAAGAGGGGGGAGGCTGGGGTCTCTTAAAACTTTTTTTCATGTGTACTTTAACATTCCTTAAACCATAAAGGTAATACAAAGATATAACAATGCATAAAGAGTCATTCACATGAGCATAACAAAAAAAAACACTATTGAGTGGGAAACCCTCAAGAAGAAAAAACCCATTGATCCCTACAAATGTAATATAGTTATATAATTCAAAATATCATAAATTATTTAAGAACCAACTCCACATGGAGCACTAATGCCAACTAGCTAAGCATCAACCCAACTAAGATTTAACAAGTACCAACTTGTAAGGAGGCCCCAACCTCATAGATGACTCAGCACCAAATCATCCACCTGATTTATTTGATTACCTTTAGTATACATTTTTTCAAATACAATAGATGATGATCACCTTATTCATCTCTTCTCTCTCTCTTTTATCCCTATCAAACTGTCTTCTAGGCTCCTTCGCTCAACTAGGTCTCTTCAGGATAGATTAGATCATATGACCTTGATATTCATTTACAATACCCATATTATATCTTTATTATAGTTTTTATACACCCTTATGATGGTTTACAATACCTCCATCTCTTTAAAGTGTTATATCCTTCACTTTAAGACACACATTCTCTAGCTAGACAATTAGGCCTATTAGGCATTGTTCTTATACTATTCTCTTTCTCATACACGTCTTGGTTGGCCACACACACTTGATAACTTAGTTTTTTCACAAAATAATAATTAATAAATGCCATTAATCAATAACTAAATTATTCTGGTTATATCTCAAATGGAGTAAATCCTTATTTAGGCCTTAAGGAGACTTAATTCAATTAGGCCTTCATTAATACATGTTACCCTTTGATCTCCTTGGAACACCTTAAAGCTTCATACACAAAATGAATAATTCATATACCAATAAAATAGATGCATACTAATATAATTTTAGTTCCATGACACTTTTTTATCTCTAATCACTACTTGAAGCATGCCATTAGTACTATTTGCATTAGGCCTTCACACACATAGAAATATTTGTCTTGAATAATTGAAGATAACACAATATTTTGACCCAAAACCATAATAATAAATCATATGAATCAAACCTATAATACATTAAAAAAAATAATAAATATCATTATGCTTCATTACATAGGTCAAAAGGAATAAAAAACACTCATGCAACTTGCTCACTCAAAACTGTCATTTTTCCTCAAAGACCAGTCATGGTGACTCAGACCTCCAACACCTATATATACATATTTAATGAATTATGATGAATTTATATGATTATATGATATTAATATACCATTATAAAATATAAATATAATATGGTCCATTGGAAATATTGGTCTTGTGGAACAATCTCATAACCTTACATCTCACTATCTCATCTGAACCAGACACGTCAGCTTGTGAGCAACTTTTTCAATATAATAAATAACGTTAAAAAATTATTAAAAAATAAATAAAATTCATTTAAATTCATAAAAAAACATATATTTATACTTAATTTCATCAATATTTCATGTTAATACATCCCTAATCATCTTCTCACTACTACCTGGGTTTCTCACTATTTGCATCATTAGACATGTTAGAGACTAGTTAACTTAGATGACCATTTTATCACACTTGAGGGTTATAAATTGTAAATAAAAATTTATGGACATAAATCATGGGTCTTAATCTTCATCTTCAATCCATTTTTAAACTATGTCCAATACAACTTTTTATAGCTACAATAACTTCTTCAGAAATAAGCATGTATCTTCTCATTTTCTCTCTCCTCTCTCTAACCACCATCACATTTAGGTACCTATGAGATTTAAATAAAAGTTTAAAAAAATTAACTAATCATTACAAACCATATTTAACACTTTTGAGTCATATTTTCAACATCAGATCACTATTAAGGTTCTAAGGGGGTTTAAACACACATCCACTATTAACGATTATTCATAAAGCATAGTCCCTCAATAGAAAATAGAATGAATATAATTTTGATCTAGGACCATTCCCCATATCTCCTTAATATATTATATTCCCATGCAAAGGTTACACATGAAAACAAAAACCTAAAGGTCTTTCTCGAGTTTACATGCCTTCATTTTATGTATTCGAGATACCTTAAAACCACTTTTCATGCCTTTTCTTGCAAACCATGGCTTCAAAAAATTTAAAAATTATTAAAATAAGATATCATATCTTTGAAAACACTCAAATACTGATACTTACTTTGGAAACATAACCTCATACCCCTTTAGACCATACTCTCTCTCTTTGTTCTCATAGACCTTGACCTGCAAACCACATTAGGCCTTAAAACTAACCTTAATTCCACTTTCCATGTGCTCTCCACCTCACTGACATACTAAAACAAAATCTCTCATTATTAAACACTAGTTTACATCCTTCATATGCCTTGACAATAGATCATGATGCCCCATTAGGGAAAGTATGGTTTATAAGTGCTCTAGTTGCATACTTCATTTGTAGATATTACCCTTGTAGACTCACCCTAAGACTCTCATGAGTGATTCAATTCTTCACATACATGATAAAGTAACCTCATACAACCACTCATGCCTAGGTTCACTCATCTCAACCACACATCATACGCATACCTTCCCACAAGGTCTCTTCATGCTATGACTAGTGCCATGACTAGGCTTTTTAAGCACTTGAAACTTGACAACTAACCTTGAAACACTTATGAAAGTATCTATAGTTTACTTAAATGATCACATAATGATAAATTACCTTTAAAAATCTTATTATTACTCACTTCACCAAACTTCACCATGTACACCTTCTCAAGAACCTTTGACATCAATGCCAAACCTCAATAATAGGAATAATGCTCAACACAAAAATGCATCATAGAAAAGGTTTGGATAACACATTTACATTAAATATTATATTATACATATATAAATATGTTTCCAATAATTTTCAAGCCATAAAAACCTAAGGGAAAAATTGAACAGAAGTATATATGTTAGATTTCAACTAGTGTTTAACTTTTACAAAATTGTATGGGTAAATATGAGATCATTTTTTTCACCAGGAAGCTTGGAAATACCGTTATAAATATTCCTTGACTAACATCTATGACTAATAAATAAATATATATTAGTACATCTTTCTCCTACATTTCTTAGTCATTTCTATAAATATTCAATACAATTTTTACGTCATATTTTTCATTTTACATTTATATAGATATATCATTGTTATATTGTATAAAATATTTATCAATCATAAGTTTTATAATTTTTTAGTTCACAAAATAGAAAATGAATTAAAATAGGTTGTTGAGCTTGTTCCTTTTATTGAGCACGACAAACCGTATTTTCCATTATGATTTCTTTCCTTCTTTATAGGGTTTCATGTTCATGCCTTAGGGTTTTATTTTTAGATACTTGCATCTTCATAGGTGAAAATATTTTTTTCTCTCTTTCTCCTTAGGTTTTCATGCTTATTATCCTACTAGGGTTTCCTCTATTAGGCTTGTTCCTTGTTTCGATAATATATAATTAAAAATGACTATTGTCAAAATGCTTTGAGTTTTTTTGTTAGTTGTATTTCTTGGATTAAGTTTTTTATATTTTTTGCAAATATTCTATATAAAATTTTAAGAAATAGAATTTTATTATTAATAATAAATTTAGTTAATAGGGCAAAGGGTGTACCTATTATCAAAATAAGTTATAGGTTTCGTTTATCTACATATGTTAACCAAAAACCTTGTTTTGTTTCCATTACCTCCTGACGATATTCATTGAGTGGTCAATTATTTATTGTGGGCATTGCATGATAGCTATAATGAATATTCATGGTGTGTATTTTCTAATTAAAGTAATGATTATCATAATTATATGTTATTGGTCTGAAATGTGAAATAAATTTTATATCCATGTAATGAAATGGGTAAAATTTACATACAATAAAATTAAAGCTAAAATTAATAATAATAAATTTGTAAATTTTTATAGTAGTACATCTTATATAAATGTTGAATCAAAAGTACCCTCATGTGTCATTTATTTTAGTCCTCCCTAAGGTAGTGATAGTTACCATCCCTCGCCTATTATTTAGATCCATGCTATCATCATCCCAAGAGATAGAGTACATTATCTTGATGAATTTTTTTAGGAATATTATATTTAAAAATACTCAAGAATAAGAAACAATTAATATGGATTATAATCTTGATGTTTGTGTAAGATTTGATGAAATAAATTGAACAGAGTTTACTCAATATCTTAAAATAAATCCACATTTGCATGATACACTATTAAGTATAACCCAAGATGAAATGAATAAAAAAGCATTAAGGTTGTCTTATTTCAGGGACAACATGAGACCTTTAATGATTTCAAACAACTTTTTAAAGGTACTAATGGTAATGCTATAATAGGTGGTGATATTAATACCACCACTACATCTATACCTATGGTGTGGAAGAAACACAAGGTTTCTCTTAAATTTTGATGTGTATCCTTACACAACTAACCTATACACATCCTACGATTTTTACTCAATTGAAATCATCATCTATGCCTACTAAATGATCCTTTAAACAATGTTTTATAGCTCTGTAGGGTAAATGATCTTTTAAACAATATTTTATAACTCTATAAAATAAAGTATTACAGATAGAGTAACTAACTTTTAGTGAAAGTTATTCAATAAATTCAAATAGTTTTTTTTCATAATTTATTAGTTTTAGATATTTCAATGTATGCTTTACATGTGGATTTCACATAAGCAAAAATGATATTATATGATGATAAATATGATTTAGAATAACACATAAGTTCCTTTCATGCAACATGCCTGGATTACGTCTCTAATAACAACAAATTCTTAACTAAGTTATTTCAATAAAAGTGGTAAACTTCCAACCTAACATAAAAGTGGTAAACTTCCAAAAATTTATCACTAACATAATAAAAGTGGTAAACTTCCAACCTAACATAAAAGTGGTAAACTTCCAAAAATTTATCACTAACATCCCAATTGATAAAGTTGTTTTAAACATCCAAAAATCAAGCAAACTCATGCAGTGCCTCTTGGCCGTCATACGAAAAAAGGCTGATTGAAAATGTATAGTTGTATCATCCAGACCAAGACACTGAAATTTGTAAATTTAGTTTTCCTCTCTGTTTGTAAACTTTTTATGTAGGGAAGGGGGAAAAAAAAACAAAAAAACAATTACATAACACCAATCATACCTGGCCAATTCCTTCTCATCGAATGGTATTCGTGTAAGCAGTTGTGACGACGAATCTTTTCCTGGAAGGGGCTCCTCCTCAACATTATGGGCCGATTCAGACTGGCAAACGTCGTCATCAATCCGCTCGTATGGATGCGTATTTACTACACACTTTTGAGTGGTCTTACATGGACCGGAAGAAGGCGTTTGGGATTCTGAGAGTTGGCATTCTTGTCCAACTCCGTGCAGCTGCTGTTGCTCTTGCATCGCAACTCTAAAGCGTGCAATTAGAAAAACAATGTCGTTGCAAAGAAGAACAGGAAGACGCAGCAATTAGCAAAAGAGCGTGTTTGGAGAAATTAATGGAGAAGCGACTTTAGATAGATAAATATTTTATATGTTCTATTTGTTTTGGTTTGCTTGTCGTTCACAAAGCATAAAAATTGACCGCGCCATGGTAGACAGCTAATGCATATGATCTTAATATTTCAATCGACTCTTCTTTTGAGACAATGAATCTGGACATCGACCGTGCCATATTTTTATTTTTGTTTTTGTACGAGTGACGCGGAACTTCTTATTCTCGGACCAAAAAACTATTCTTAATTGTATTTTCAATTGTATTGTGAAGTGAGAATCGATCTCTTTGGTGAGAAAAACAAAGGTGTTTAAGGTGTATGAATCGAGTCACCTTTTTCTACTAGATACATTGTCCTTGAGTGTGAGTTTGCCATTCAAAGGGTCTTTTGTGTGAGGTGTCATATTTAAAGGGCTCACTCCCTTATATCTTTAAGGGTAAGTTTACATCTAGCCTTTCCTTTCAATACTGAAGGGTAAAAATTACCAAGGACCATGAGAAGGAGAAAGCAAGTTATATTTTAGTAACAATGATTGTGTGGGATAAGTTGGAGGTATGAAGACACTTCAATGTGAAGTTAACAAAAATTTTAGTGAGTTCAAGTAGATCGTTTTGAGTTATCTATCAGAAGGATTGAGATTTATATTAAGCATCGGTTGTCATATGGCCCTTATACCTAGATTGAGTTTGCAAATAAGGTAGCATATTGATTGACTCCTAAGAAGAATGAAGAAACGCAAAGACAAGTGCAGGAACTATTGAATAATTAGTTCATTAGAGAAAGCTTAATCATGTGTACCATCACTGATGCATTGGTATTGAATAAAGCAAGAGAATAACATGTGTGTACAGATTCAAGAGCCTTAAATAAGATAATGATCAAACACATGTTCATTATTATGTATGGATGATTCAATGGATTTCTTATGCATAATACAATATTTTATAAAGATAGATTATAAGAGTCGTTATCATCATATCAAAATCTAAGAGAATAAAGGGTGGAAGACTACATTTGAAACACAAAGGACTATAAAAATGAATGGTTGCATCATCCAAACTACCAAATGCACCATGTACATTCATGAGACTCTTGAATGATGTCCTAAAACCATACCTAGGAAAAAATTTCATTAACTTATATGGCATTCTAGTTTTAATCAGGGCAAAAGGAGGCACACTTTTGGCATCCATGGGAAGTGTTATAGCATTTGAAAGAAGAGAAGTTGATAATAAATGTGAAGAAATGTAGCTTCATGAAGGAAGAGATGATGTACTTAGGATTTATGATATCTCAAGAAGGTTTATAATTCGATCCTGAGTTTGTGCACGCTATCATAGAGTGGATGTCATCGAGAATAATGTTTGAGACACAAATCTTTTATTTCTTAGCATTATTTTATAGTAAATACATTTGAAACTTCAGTGGGACATGTGCAGTGTGACATAGGTGATGAGAGGAGATAAAAAAAATAGTTCATTTGGAAAAGAGGGGTGGAAAAAATATTATAGAGCTTAAAGGGGAAAATGAACGAATAAAAAATATTGGCATTTCTTGATTTGGGCATGTTTTCCAAGTAGATTGTAGTACAAGTGGTACAAGAATTAGAACAATATTAAGTTATTATGGTACACATGTAGTTTACTTTAATGACAAAGTGAATCATATAAACATAAAGTATTCAGTATAGGATGCAGAATTTTATGTCATAGTGCAAGCACCCAAGAATTGAATACTTTATTTTTTCTAAAGAAGTTTGTGTTGTACACAAACCATCAAATGTTAGAGTTCATTAATACTCAATGAACCAATGGCACATGAAGTGCACTGAGTTTCTGAAGAGTTACTCATTTGTGCTAAAACATTGAATTGGAAAATCAAACAATGTTAGAAATATTCTAGTGAGTGGAATAATTATCTTGTTGAATGAAATGCAAGTTGAAAAAAAGGGATTTGACTATATGAAGGAATTATACGTGGAAGATGAGGATTTAAAAGTGCATGCACAAAACTAAAAAGTGTGGATAAAATAATGTGATTGAATTATTTTGTGCAAGAATGAAAGATTTTAAAATGGTGCAACTATACATCCTTAAATGAGCAATTCGTAATAATCTAATAAATGAAAAACACATTGAAGGTATATTAAGTCATTTTGGAAATGACAAGACTTATGTGTAGTAGGTGGAAATTTATTTTTTCCAGGGATGGGTGCACATTTGTGCAATTATATGCAATAGTGATAAATGATTCCATATTCATGGTGGTGGATATTTTTTTCTAAAATGGCACACTTCATTACATGTATGAAGATGATTGACACCATAACCATTGTAATTTATTTTTCAAAGAAGTGGCAAGTTTATATGGATTAACTCGTACTGAATTTTTAGATAGACACACCAAGTCTATAGGTTATTGTTAGAGGACTTTATGGAAATGGTTTGGAAAAAAATTGATTTTTAATTTAATATATGTTAGGTCGTTGTTAGAGAACTTTATTCAAATGGTCTGGAAAAACTAATAATTTTAGTTTAATGTATGTTTAGAGAAAGGTGGATAAACAAAGGTTGTGAATATGAGTCTTAATAACTTCTAATAATGTTTGGTTGGAGACAAAATTAAGCAATAGGACTTGATTTTGGCACAACTAGAGTTTACATATAGAAATATGATAAATATAAGCATGGAAAAATAAATTGGGAGATTGTGCATAGAATTATCATAGACAAGTTGTAGATCTCAAATAAGTCACAAAAGTGAAATAGAGAAGCATAATCTTAGATAATTATATAAAATATATGCACGGGGTTCATCAAAATATGAGAGAAAATTTGTTAAAAACTAGTTTATAGTAAAAATGGCATGCAAACATGAAGCACAAGGTAAAATAATTATAAATCGAAGAACCATTAGTGACACATTTGAAAAAGGATTGGTTTATGTGCGGAAAATACAACAAAATAAAATGTAATAAGAAAAAACCATGCAAGGTGTTTCAGATATTTTATGTGAATGTCTATTATATATAATATCCCAATGGTATGGAAATATCCGTCATGTTTAATGTTACAAATTTGTATAAGTTGCACAAAGGATAGCATGAGAAAGAAGGAAAAGGATCATGATCTCAATTTCCTAAGTAGAAAGAGTAAAAACTAGAGAATCAAATAAAATTAGATGCTTTTTCTTGATTCTAAGGTAATCAAGAGGATGTGTGAAAATAATTACACACAATACTTAGTAAAATTGAAGGGTCATGCAATGGTAGAATATGTAGTTATATCTTAAAGAGATTGGTCAGTATGCCCATCCTATTTTAGATTTAAACATATGAAATACACATTACTTTATGTAAAATTAATTAGCGTTTAAGATACAAGAGCACCCCCTCCTTAGTGGAATATTGATTCATCCAAAATTAGAGTTTTTATTTACAAAAAATTCTTCGTCTTGGTACATTTCACACATTTGCTATGAATATTTTGAAAAACTATGTAGGAATTATATTGTGCATAAAACATGCTATGAAAAATTAGTTAACTTTATAAAAATAAGGTTTTAGTGTAGTGAATATAGACATGGATACATGCATTAGATGGAAAATTAAGAGAGAAAGAGACACTCGTGTGGGATATTGGATGCATAAAAACTCATGGGGGAATACTTGAAAATTTAATATTAGGACTTTAGAAATGGATCTTGGACACACTTCATATATTCTAATTTGATTTGAAGGCACACAAATTCCTTTTGGATTTGTGAAATCCCATAAAGGTATGAGTATTTCATAGGAGGAGAAGAGGTAGATGTATGTTGGAGAGCTAGGTATTTCACAATAAAACTTAATATTAAAGGAAGTGTATATCATATGGCCCTTCATTTTATGTTTATTTTTAGATAATGAGTGAGTTAATTCATAGTTATATTATTGTCAACCCTATAATGCATAGCTTTTAAATAAAACCATAGGGAGCAAGTTTATTTGTTTAGCTGGGTGGTTAAAGATCATTCTCATTGGAAACCACAACCCTATGACTACACTATATTTGGTATCAAAGGAAGGTTTTAAACCTTGTATATCATATATAAATGTATTTTATGTCATATTTATATTTACTATACTACATCAGTAGGGTTAGAGTGACTAGAGAATCGAAATGCATCCAAGATGAGTTTTTGGTGGAGGGGATAAGGTAGTATAAAATGTATCCAAAAGATTTGAGGAAGTCTTGGACATGTTGGGAGGTATGCATACTTGATTGCACATCTTAAAAGAAAATTGAAGGAGTGGGATCATTCCAAGAGATGATCAAAGTGATGATGAACATGAAAAAAATACTTGAAGGTGCAGATGGTTATGAAGATGAAGAAATGCATATTTATACATGTAAAGGTAGATTATTGAAAGTTATCTCAATGATTTGTTTAAGCACCAAAGTAAATGTTACATGTCTTTCAAGGAATCTAAACCCTAAAAAACTTATTGATTGGATAATTATAGTTAATAATTATTTTTAGTTTGGTGACACAAGTGATCCAAGGAGGGTGAAGGTTGTATAAAAAAAACTGAAGGGTTATATAGTTATTTGGTGAGAAGAGGTTTAGAATGAAACACCTAGAAGAGAAAAGGATAAAATAGTTAAGTGGGGTAAAATTATTCCCATTATGAAAGTGAAATTCCTATTTATAAATTACCCATTATAACTATTTATGAAGATGTAAAACCTAAGGAAAAGAGATCCATGTTTGAAAGAGTATACCAAAGATATTTATATAATCATTATTAGATCTAGACATTGTGAAATAGATAAAGGGAATTTAGCAATACATATCAATAGGCTGATATTTTATATGTAATAACATTTGAGAATAGATCAGATCTAATCCATAAAGGAATTTTATCAGTTTTAAATGAAGGTTCAGGAGAAGTTTTTGCATCGATAATAGAGTAAATTTTGAATGAAATGAAAATTTGTGCATAGAGGGGGACAAAAATGTTACTTGGAGATATCATTTGAGATATTAAGGAGATAATTGTGATACACATATCTAGTGTACAAAGATGAATAAAGTTACACATGTGTTGGAGAATATGCACCTGGATGAATTTATTTTTCATCCAAAGGGCATGGAATTTTCAAAAGAATTAGGGGAAAAGGATATTCATGAACTCATTTAGGATGTAGACAACCTAGGCATAGGGTGTATGTATATCCTTATATACAAAGTGAGAATAGTAAGAGATTTGAATTTAGTTTACATATTACACATTAAGATGATGAGTCCATTGGATATCCATAACACTCAAAATAACTAATGTCTGGTGAGGTTATCACAATGATGAGGGTGTTTTTGAAGATAAAATAGGACATTGAACCCATGCAAGTGATTATTTTTTTCTTAACTATTTACAAGATGGAAGTTAAGTGTTAGAAGGTGATATTTGTTACTATTAGCACTAAAAATTTGGTCTCAATAAGAATTCATTAAAGGTTAGGTTTTAAGAAGGTAGACCATGATAACCCATAAATGATGTCATGATTGCATAAAGGACATCAAATGGTGCTAAATGAATATTTATTAGTGAAATTATAGATAGTCTCATACATAGAAAAATTTTAGTGTGATTTCATGCTAATGTACATGTGCCATGTACTTCTTTGGAGGTCTTCACATCTTGACATAAATGCTATACATGATAGAAAAATAAACACATAAAACTTGGATAAAGATGGATTTGTTTTTACATTGAGTGTACTAAAAGAGTGAAAAATAGTTTTTACATTAATCCCAACAATCATGGAAAGGGAATTCCTAGATAAATGTAAGAAGGATAAGGAAGTGTATAGTGTATTTTAGTCATATAAAATGTGAAAATTGGTAATTTGAGTGTGGCTTGTGACACCCAAATCATAGGTCCCTCTTGTATGCACTCATAACCCTTTTAGACACATTTTTGCTTATTCTCAATCATCTGTAGGCTTCTAAAACCTAATTCTAGCTCAGCTACGATGTTTTTCCCATGACAAATCCATCCTTCTAGGTCCTGTACCCTCAGGATAATAGCACCCAACTTAGACTATAGTGTTAGACCCTAGGGTGTCCAAGCTCAACCCTCCTATCCAATCACATTTTGAGCCTAGGTGACCATTTTCTCTAAATTATTTTTCCTCATTGTGTCAGCCTGCATGAATACATTCAATCCATGACCAACAAATCTCTATAAAATCACATTCAAAGCTAATTTAGAGGGGGTTGGAAAATATCACAAAGTGAGTAAGAATACAAGAAAGACTACTCAAGCATATTTCCCTATTCTCTACATACATCCATCCATATAATACAACCACAAGCTTCTTCAAACCCTTACACCAATTCATAACCACCTCAAGCACACCTAGTTTTAACATTTTTCATCCTCATACACACCATTGCACAAAACCACATCAAGTGGGAGAACTACGTATGGCTTGATCCCTCTTCAGAGTATTGGTATCTAGGCAGCATGCCCACACAAGGGGTGTGGATACACATTCAGTGCATCTTACACATACTAACCCCCCCCCCACTTTTTTCCAAAGTTTGTCAAAACACAATGGAGTCTAGGGTTTGAATACTAAATTATCTCTATAGGGAGTTCCACAGACATCCAACATCTAAAATTTCATAGGCAAGCTCACATAAAGATAGCGAACAAAACCCAAAAAATCAGGTCTTTAGGACAAAATGGATAGAAGAGGACTATAACGTTAGACCCCATTGTGTTCT
The DNA here is from genome assembly GCA_037957365.1 of Torreya grandis. Lineage (NCBI taxonomy): Eukaryota > Viridiplantae > Streptophyta > Pinopsida > Cupressales > Taxaceae > Torreya > Torreya grandis. The sequence continues at coordinate 3,822,509 of JARHVA010000549.1, read as the reverse complement.
ATTTGAATGATCTTTTCCTTTCATAAAATGAAAGCTAGATCCTGATCTACATCACTGTCCCAGTCATACACAATAAATTCTAAACCTTGTCTCAGTCGTTTCAGTCCAGTTTAAGCTAAGTTATATTTATCCTCACTTATTACTATTTTTAGAAAAGTTTAATTACAATTAAATTATAAAAATTAGGAGCTTAATTATTCTAATATTATTTATTGATTTAATTAACTTAGACCCTTAACTAAACTAGTAATAAGACTCCAATATTCCCAAAATAGTTAAATCATTTGGTGAACCTGACTTACTTTGTTTGCACATAAAAACCCTAATAACCCTAGGGAAAATTCCTTATTGATTTTTACAATATTTTTCTAAATTTTTACTTGCCTATTTAAATCATAAATTCAATTTAATTTTTAAAATTCCATAGTAATTTTTTTTAAAAATTGCAAAACCCTAGTTGAATATACTAGGTCCCTTTAAATCAAGAATTTTCCAATAATTTTTTGGTTTTTTACCTACATATTTAAATAAAAAATTCACTTCAAATTTTAAAATTTTGACCATATAACATGGATAATTCTTGCTATAGATCCTATACATCTAGATTAAACTAATTTCCATGAAGATAATTTTGACAATGAGTAGTATGAGAATAACAATGATAATACAAACACCGATGTTCATGACCCACCACATCAAACTCTTGATCCACTTGCACCTATCATTGATAATGAAGTTGTACTCAACAAAGATTTGATCTTATAAAGTTTTAGAGAAAAACTCAGGGAACAACCCCGAGATCATACTCTTATCGTGCAATCTATCATGGAAATTAAAAAGGCTAAACAAGTTGAGTCCGTTATTCTTTCAGAGCATCCAACTACAAATGAAAATACAAGAGAAACTATGTCTCAACAACCCCCTATAACATCCCAACCTTATTTTGAGGTACCACCCATTATGGCTAGTACATATTTGTCTCTTGATATGGCAGCCCTTGTGCAAGAGATAAAATCTCTTCAATCCAAGGTGCTACATCTTGAGCAAGGTGCCTCTAGACTTACACAAACCTTGGATTCTTTTGATCTACTACATACACCATTATCACATCATATTAATTCTACACGCTTACCATAAGGTTTTATTCAACCCAAGATCACTCTATATGATGGAAAGGGTGATACATAGACACATTTGAGAGCTTTTCAAGTAGCATTCCATGACTATGTGTCAAATGTCTAACTACTAAACAATCTATTTCCACAAAGTCTAAAGGATTATACTTTATAATGGTTCTATAGTCTACCAAATATATCGATCAACACATTTAATCCTTTAGTCAATATGTTCCTAGATCATTTTAGCATTAACATTGGTCATAAGGTTATTTATGCCCAAGTTGTATAGCAGAAAAAAAGGTCAAATGATCATCTCATAGATTATGTCCATCGACATAAAACTAGTTTAGCTAAGATAACTAGCCCCATGGTCGATCAAGAGTTACAATATCTCTTCAAACAAAGTATTCTACTATCTTTACATGAGTCAATAATGTTTAAAATATTCTTTTCCTTCACTGATTTATGTCATCCACTAAAGGAAAGGGAAGTCAAATTAATTTCAATGAGAAAACTTAAGTACACAAGTATGTCATAAATAAAAAACAAGAGTAAAAACAAAGTCTTATACAAAGTAAAGGTCAATGATAGCAAGATTCAGAGTCAACATATAATCAATGCAGCTTCAGAGCCTCCTTAATGAGTGGTTTTATTAGCACCTCCTTGGTGAACTTTTTTCAATCTACTAGTATCTCCATCTACACTTTTACAACAAGTTTTGGAATGAAATATCATATCTCTCCCTCTTATTCAGGAAGTTGATCCAACAGAGCCTCTTGCATGAGGATATGATCTAAATGTATTTTACAATTTTCACAGGGCACTAGGCCACACAAAAAATAGATGCATCAGTTTGAAACATAAGATACATGAATTTATATATGGCCACATTATAAATCTTGGCACTCTAATTGAGCCTCCTCACATAAATCATACATAGGATAAAGCTCTAAAAATTTTATTATATCCTTCTCCATATAATTATAAATATGAGACAAGGGACACATCAAGTGCTCACCATTCATATGATGTACATCCATCACTAGCTACATATATGACACCTTCAATTGAGTCACATCTTTTGAGTAACATGATTGGTGTGTACAATTCTAGAGTTTCAGCTAGACCTTTGATATCCTTCTCAGAGTAACAGATAGTTGAGGATGATTTAGATTATCATGCACTCTTTATCAGAGCTTACATTCATAATCATCCCATTCATAGTGTTCTCATAGATAATGGATTTAGTGTGAACATGTGCACTATGACATTATTATAACATTTGGGATATTTAGAGTAGGATATTACCCTAATAGGCATAGTTATCAGTGGATTCAGTGAGCACATATAGAGTTCATTGGGTTATATTATACTTATTTTACAATTTGGACTAACACATGTGGCCACACCATTTACTATAGTTCTCAATGTAGGAGTATTCGATATGTTACTTGGTTGACAATGGATTCAAAAAATTCGAGTAGTACCTTCTATAGTTCATGAATGCATGAAATTAATTAATGCTAATTAGGTTGTTATAGTTGGTGGAGTTCCATATGAATTACCACTCCCCACTTTAGAGCCATCTACTATTTTTTAGTTACCAATTTTAGTTCTACCACCAATTTTAGTTTCTCCACCATTTTTACTTCCTCCAGTTCAGATTTAGACATAGTCAAGGCCTCCATCACCAACATAGAGAGTTCATACATTTCCATAGAGGTCTCTTTTAGATCAACCATAATTTCAAAATTTTAGACAGCTTCCAACCACATTATTCACACCCAAGGTAGTATCATTGAGGTCTCACACCTCTACACATAGAGCACATGTTCAGAGATCATCTTCTATTACCAAATGGGTCCCTAATATTCCTACAATTGCATCCATGTTTTAGAGTTACAGAGGGACCCCATAGTTAGTTTCCACTATAGATATTTTAGAGCATTTACAATATAAATAGCTTTTAAAACCATAATATTATCCCTTCCATCATGTTTCACGATCATTCATGATCCCTCTCTTTGATTTATGACACCATGATAGGGAGTCTATCATGAGACTCATCGATTAATATCATCTCTCCTCAGTCTTACTTGTACATAGTTTCTTTATGATTTATTTTATTTAGATTACATGTCAAAAATATAAAAACTTTTCAATTATATTTATTATCCATGCTTTACATTTATACTACTATGATAGAATTACATTTTGTTGTTCTATGTTATTGTTTGTTGATATATCTACATTAACATGCTTCAAATGATCTTCTTTGAGTATGTGTAATGATATCCAAATCCTTGATTGCTTCACTCTACCCATTGAGGAGACATCCTACTTCTACATTCGAGACATACACTGATATATATACCCCTAGAGGCATATTCTACATGACTACACCATCTAGGTTATGTCATTCCTACATCACACACTCTAGTTATCAAGTTGATGTACATTACTTAATAGCTTACATATATTACTCTATCAACACTCACTAGTATATAGAACTTATATATTTCTTATCATATACCTATTCTTGTATTACATGTCTTGCATACTTTCACTTCTTTCTTTGATTAGTTAGATGAAATTATATTTCCATTATTTATATGCTTTCCTTTCCTACTTTGCATAGCTATATGTGATTACATTTCTTAGTTCCTATTCTATGTCTTGTGTGTGCCTTAGGACATTTGCCAATGTCCTTTGTTTTTACTCTTCTATGTGTCTATTTCCCTTATGCCAACCTTGTTTATTTCTATTTGTATGTGTATGTGGCATTTAAACATGTCTTTTATGCTTGTTTTCCAATATAAGTGACATGTACCCATGTCCCTTGTTTGATAGGCCCCTTTACCATTCTTGTATGCTTTATGTTTCTTTCCTTGTGTGTTTGTTGCTTATTTTCTTCTCAATTGTTTGTAATGCCATGATCCACATCATGCACTATATTTCTTTTTTGGATGCCATGATGGAAATCATGCTCCATCCCTCCTTGACAACTAAAAACTAATAACTAACTAGAATTTCAGTTTTAGTTCATTATATTACATATGTTATTACATTTTTATTTCTATCTAGACATACCCCTATTGATCTAATAATCTCCATTACAAACCATGTTATATCTTGAGATATCTTGTTGATTATCATTGCTATATCATGTATTTTGTAGCATAGCACACTTGTAGGGCTCTTGCTTCTGAGGGTAGTCATTTTAGGGTCTTCATTCCTACCCTTAAAAGAGGGGGAAATAAATAGATTTTTTGTCACAAATATCAGAGCTCCTATTGATAGAAAAATCAACTTTTAGAACACCTAGAATAGTATCCAGACTTCAAACCAAGTAGAACATACTAGATAGACAATGATAATCACATAACAGTCATCAAAATTAGCTTAGGATAATAATGATAATATTAGACTACAACATTAGACATCAAGGTGTCTAATTTTTTCAATCCTATCCAAACAACAAAAAAACCAAATTTTCTAGAAATAGGCAAAAATGTAAGCTCAACTATAGTTTTGCTAGACATATTTCAGTTTAAAATTAAAAAATTTAGTACAATTTTTTTAGAGAATCTAGATATAGGGTGCATCATGCATGACATGATGGATCTCAGTTCCAGGTCTAAATTAGGTAGTTGGTATAACTTCTAGATCAAAATCCATGTTTTAGACACTAGTGATTGGGAGCAATGTGTGCAACACATTTGACTTCTTTTATTTTTGAGCTTAGTACATTACTCAGGTATTCTCAACATTTACATGCCTTATTCTATCTGTAGGTGGTTGGCATCATTTAATAATAGCTTCCACATAAGCCTATTGCCTAGTTTTGGAGTGGCTTTCAGACAAGCCTAATCTCCACCTTTTTTAGTGGCCAAGAGTGGCCTAGTTTCTAGCACACATTCAGCTATCCACACCACATTGTTAGATTATAGAACATTCATGTGATTCAAAATCCATCTCATATATCACACATCTCATATTGGTATCAGTTCATAGCTTAACTTAATGGATAATGATGGAGCCAAAGGACTAGCTAGCCTTTTCATTCTTGAGCCACCTACTCCGAGGGATTGGACACATAGTCCAAACATCAATTAGTACATGCATGATCATATAGCTTCACTTAGTGGGAAACAATGGATCCAAAGGTCCATCCTTTACATTCTTGAGCCACTCTTGGGAAATTGATCACTCAACTATACTCGTGATATTACTCTCAGTATAACATCATTTAGAACATACTCAACATCACTCAGCATCACAATAGTTTTTGTATTGGTACACATACTCGGTGAGGTGTATTTGTTCCTTTCTCTTCTTTTGTCTCTTACCCAAATTTATAGATTCATATTTTATATATAGCGTATCTAGTAAGAACTGATCTATTCTTTTTTTTTTTTTACATATTTGCACTTCACAACATGCTCTCTCTATGCACACCCAACATCACACAACTTCATGAGCTTCACCCTTGCAGGTAACTTCGAGTACACTTTTTGTTTTTCCTTTATCCTACTACTTCACTTTATTGCATCACTATAATAAAGTGGGGGGGGGGGGGAATGTAGTCATATAAAATATGAAAATTGGTAACTTGAGTGTGGTTTGTGACACCCAACCCATAGGTCCCTCTTTCATGCTCTCATGACCCTTCTAGACACCTTCTTGCTTATTCCCAATCATCTGTAAGCTTATGAAATTTGATTCCAACTCAACCAAGCTACATTTCCCATGATAAATATATTTTCCTAGATCCCATACCCTTAGGGCAATAGCACCCAACATAGACTATAGCACTTGACCTTAGGGTGTCTGAGTTTGGTCCTTCTATCCAATCACATTTTGAGCCCAAGTGACCATTTTCTCCCAATTCATCTTCCTCATCATGCTCACCTAGCATGAATAAATTTGATCCATGACCAATAGATCTCTATAAAATCACATTCAAAGTTCATTTATAAGGGGGTTGGAAAATATCACAAAGTGAGTAAGAATACAAGTAAGATGACTCAGACATATTTTTCTATTCTTTGCATACAACCATATAATATTGCCACAAGTTTATTTAAACCCTTACACCAGTCCCTAACAACTTCATGGACACTAGTTTTATCATTTTTCATCTTCAAACAGACTATTAAATAAAATCACATCAAGTGGGAGAACTACATATGGTTTGATCCCTCTTCAGTGTATTGGTATGTAGGCAGTGTGCCCACACAAGGGGCGTGGATACACATTCAGTACATCTTACACATAATAACCCCCCTTTTTTCAATGTTTGTCAAATCACAATGGATTGTAGGGTTTGAAGACTAAATCATCTCTATATGGGGTTCTTTAGACATCCAACATCTGAAATATCATAGGCAAGCTCACACATAGATAATGAACAAAACCTAGAAAAATTAGGTCTCTAAGATAACAACAGTAGAAGAGGACTATAACATTGGACCTTAAGGTGTACTATTTTGATGCTCTTATACTTTCACAAAACAAAAACTAGATCCTAATTTGTGACACTATCCTAGTCCTACATAACGAATTTTAGACCTTGTCTTAGTCCAATTTAAGCTAAACTATATTTCTCCTCACTTATTACTATTTTTAGAAAGGTTTAAATTAAAATTAAATTATACAAATTAGTAGCTTAATTATTTCAATATTATTTACTAATTTAATTAACTTAGACCCTTAACTAAATTAGGAATAAGACTCCAATATTCCCAAAATAGTTAAATCATGTATTAAAGATGCCTACACAAGGTAAGTGCATGGGAGGTAACTACCCTTCTAATTGGATTAAATGAACTTGAAATTTATGGGTATCATTTTGATCTATCTATCATAAGGACTACCAAATATTTTACTATATTTTTTACAAAACAATGAAATGTATTGTTGCTAATAGGTTTAAAATTATAGAATATTTGAATGATAAATATTCACAATAATCAACTATTATAATTTTAAATATTTTATAAATATGAAAAAATGGTATTTTTGGCAAAAATAGAATAATATAATTACCAAAAACATATATAAGTTATAGTTCTGGTTAAAAACTAGTATCAATACACACACACACACACACACACACACACACACACACACACACACACACACACACACACACACACACACACACACACACACACACACACACACACACACACACACACACACACACATATATTGATACTAGTTTTTAACCAGAACTATAACTAGCTCTGGGGCACAAACCGGAGGCCCAATCCTCATGAAGATTGAAACCAAAAAGAAAGACATACACAAAAATAAAATGCTAAACCAAAGTTCAATTTTTACACAAAATAGTTGCAAAAAATTTAGTAGGAAAAGGATAAAACAAATATAAAAAATAGATAAACTAACCATAAATACAAAAATTGAAAACACTGAAAGGCCAACATAAGAAACTAGTCATCAAAACACTTGGAAGCACAACTAGTAAATAAACCTTTCACTACCAATAAATGTCTTACCCTACTGGAGAGTAAATAATACATTTTCCATTGTGTGATACCATTTATGGAGTTCATAGCATCAAGTTGAAGCCTTTCTATTTCCATTTTCCTACCTCTTCTACCTTTCTTGCCACAATTACGAGTCTTCAAATCACTAGGCTCTTGTGCTAAAGAAGGGAACACTTTACTGACCAGCTCCTCTTCTTCTTCATCCCAATCTTCACCAATATCTATTGGGGCTTCCTTTTGTAGAGAATGATCTATTGAAGGAGTATAGTTGTTAGTATCCACATGTGTAGGTTTCTCTAAGACAACTTCTTTTTCCAGAAGGGGAGAAGAGGGTTGCCCTAATTCCCTATCGATCTAAGCTATTATTTATTGAACCTTCTAGCATTTTCTAAGAAATGAAATCAGTTGAAGTAATTGCCAAAATTTGAAATCTTTGGATCAAATCATGATTTGGACAACCCACCTTCCTTACCCATTTTAGCAAAATCATATATTGGGATCCTCTAAAACCATCCACAGGATAAGAAGTTATCTTATGATTGATTTGATTGCTTTTAAAACATCTAAATGGTATCCCTTTGAAATTAAAAAATTGACACCACACTCCATGGGATGAATATATATAATTAGAGTGATGGATATGTTTGGAAATATCCACCAAAACACACATCCTAACAATACTTATATTAGCCACTAAGGAGTCATCAATTTTCATAAAAATTCCCAGCCTACTAACCATCTGCTTGAAAAGACCAAAATATCATAGTGCTAAGGGAGATTATAAAATATAACCCAAACTATGATTGAGATATAACTTCAAAAAAAATATTTAAAAAATGGATCCCAAGGACATAAAAACACTCCATATTTGCCTAAAAACTAAGGGCCATTTGCCCACACAAAATATATATCTTTCACCAATACAAACTGAATAAAAAAATCCATTAGAAAACATTGATAGAGAAGGATATTATAGAGATGGAAAAATTATAGAATACCATAGAAACAACATTTATTAAGAGGATCATTTTCCTACACATCTACCTATCAGAGATTTATTTCCCCTTTCTAGACTAATTTTTGAAATATCTACATCTAAAATTTCCAAAATAGGAGAGTTAGAATAAACTAGCAGGTATCACCTAAAAAAGAAATTTAATTTTTTTTTGTAGAATAATATCCTAATATAAAATCCTTTTCACGCCTCACCAACTCTAAAACCTCTTCAAAAAGATTTTCCAACTGAATTTGACTTCTAGGAATAAGGGTAGGTTAAAAATCAGGTTTAGCTTTAAGTAGTAACTCTTTGCAAAAATATTCATAAGTATCGAATGGATTCAAAACATTAATGCATAAGGGATAAACCATAGCCTTAAAAACCATAGTTTCCTTATTTGAAACCTTCAAAACCCAATTCTTTTGGGAGGATCCATCAATAAAAAAACCTTTGAATTTTTCATGATGATCTAACCCTAACCCATCAACTTGAAGCTCAAAATCTAGGGCATGCTTCTCAAAAGTTTTAAAATCCTAATCCACGTTTACTTCATCTTTTTTTAACATTTACCTACCATTTCTATGACCATCAACAAACTTTTGCTCCTCCCATCCTCCATTAAAATTAGAACCTCCATTCTTCACTCTTCCATCCTGGCCACACCACCCATCTAGCCCATGTTTCCCTAGACTCCATTGGATAGGTGTTGCCAAAAAAAAACATCAGTTATTTACCTCCATCCACTACCTCACTATAGTTCTTCATTGCATTCATCACTACCCCACTACTATTTATCTTTACCCCACTATTATTCACTATTTCCCCAAATCCATTCACCGCCATCGACTCCATCTTTTTCCATCTCCTCAGAATGTTTTTAATATTATCACAAACATAGATTTATGTTAACTATTATAAATGTTTTAAATTAGAAATATTGACATAAGTAACCATGTAGGTCAAGATCTAGAAAATAATCTTAAATTACTTTTTGATAGGTCCACTATGAGTGGATCATTGTGTAGGTCACTTGAGTATGTTAATTATGAACTTATCCAAGTTCAATTTGAGTATTTATTGACAGAGAAATGTTGATTAAAAAATATTTTAACAATGATAGATCAAAGTTAGAATCAAAATATATTTCTTGACATGACCATTATAGGTAAATAAGAATGTAGGCCACTCAATTCCATTTAAGACAAACCTATCCTAGTTGATTGTTATGAAAAGCTAGCTTCTACACCCTTTAAGCATTTGCTTAATACATAATATGAGATATCACAATTTGTTTTATGTTGGACCAAATTTATAGTTTTCCTTATTTTATATTTTAAACATTAAGGTATTATTGATATCTTAAAAACATAAAAACAAAATAGGAGATTTTAATGGTTTGAGCTAACTTTAATCACCCCCTTGATGATTGATCATTGCTTAAGTATCCAATAGTTGAAGGAGTGAAATAAATCCCAAATAGTTATCTCACCTAAAATTATTGTGCAATTATGCTCTTTGACTATGTGTATGTGGCTATAAATACATCTTTGATACTTTAAAATGATATATGTTGACTTTCATTGAGATGATTTCAACTTGTCTTATAGCTACTCCTTGTGAGTGACCCTGACTTTGGAAATAATAGGGAAGAGTTTCTCAATGTGAAATAGTGTGAAAGTTATCAATAAATAGTTCCAAGATTAGAATACTGAGTCACCTTATTGTATTAATAGGCAAAGATTTTGATAATTTACTTTAGTGGACCATATGAACTATGCAACAAGGCTTAAAAAATTGGATTAGAATTTGGAATCTAGTGTAGATGATATTTTGTGATTATATATATCCTTAGTCTTGTACACTTATAAAATACATACATTGGTTATTCCTATTAATTATTTACCTTTCCCATTTTCCCAAGTCTCCCATATTCTCTATCTATGTGCCCATCGGCTTATATGTCATAGTCTAACCAATCTTATGTGGATGACCAGTCTTATGTTGATGACCCATACCTTCTATCTTGCCCAAAATGTTTAAATTATACTTATCTTCCATCTCTAAAAGTTTACAACTTGTGCATGCTCTCTTGCTCCCTAGAAACTAATGTCTAATAAAAATAGTAGTGTCAATGTTACTGTCCTATCCCAATGCAAGTGTCTATTACCCTAAATTCATCTAATTTTTAAATGAAACATATGATAATAGTCAGTATAAGTTATTTAATTATAGTTATTACTACAAAGGGATTAATATAGATATAATATCAACCCTCATTAATTCATCACTTAGTTACACCTAATAAAAATACCAAAGAGGATTCAAAGAGCATTAATTTGAATAAATATTCCTCATTTAATCCTATTTCCACACTAGTCATAGGGACTACACATCTACAAGTATGCAGTAATGTAGGAGCAACCCAAGATCCTAATTTTACAAGTTACAAGATAGGTCATTATTGTATTTGATTTGAGCATATGTTATGACTCACACACAAGCCAATGTGTATGGGAGAATTAAATTTGTATAAGTCCCCCTTTAGAATATTGGATATGTAGGTATCATCTTTTGACAATGGGTTCATTAGGATTGGTGCGACACTGTGTGCCCACTAACCCATTTTTCCCCATGGTTAAATTGAAGATTAAAAGATAGATTTTTGTATTTTAACATTAAGTGACAATCTATGACCCATATTTGAATGCACTAAATCGAAGGTGAATAAAAACATAGAAACATCCAAGTGGTCACATCTTATTTTAGTAAATATTCCATACAAGACACTAGTGTCGGAACCAGATAGTAACATCGATGCAACCATCCTAAGATAACATTATTGTCCAAAGAACTAAAAGTGTAAAATATATAATTTAATGATTCTTACATAATCTCCTTATTACTTGATTTTAACCTATTCTTATCAAAAATTGCATAACAATAGAACAAGCTCATTACTTCACTTCTTTATCATTTCTATATCTCACATAGTTTTACTTTCCATATTTAGTCTATCTTAGCATAATAAATTTAGTGTATGATTCTAAGTTTAACATCTAGTTAACTTGATATAAATATGATTATCACTCTTATTCCATTTTATTTCTTTATACCCCTTTAATAAATCTAGATAACCTTAATCTACATCCATTTTAGGGTTAAACATTTGGTGAACCTAATCTCTATATATTTTAATCCAACTCCTTGAGTATTCTAAAAACTTTTTGATTCTTATGATTCATAATTTGCTAAAATATATTTCAAAAATTAGTTTGTTTTTAAAATCTTAAGAACATATCAACAATCTTAACTACTGCATAGAGATTTTGTGTCTCTCATATCCTATTCTTAGTTAGGTATTTAGGACATTGTAAATGGATAAAAAATAGCTTACTTCTATTAACCCTAAGGATGGTGATAATTATTCTCCCTCTACCAAGTTCATATTATCACCCCTCCAAAAGGTAAGGTAGATCATCCTATTATGCCAAAATAGGGTAACCATAAAACCCTTACCATATCCCTTTATGGTACATGTTTTCATGTTTAATTTGATATACCTAGGGTTTGTACTTGTAGATCACTACAAAAATTAAATTAACAATATTAGAAATTAATTACATGAGCTATAAAATCAAGATCAATCTCTAAATTCAAGGATCACCTTATTTAAGAATTAGAGATTTAATAGATATAGAATCTACATTATAATAGTGTGACTGATGTGTTTGTATCATCATCCATGAATGTTGTACCAAACAAGGTTTCATATCCAAATTCAAATATAAAATAAAAAACATCTAAGACAATTATTCCAAACCTTATACCAATGGTTAATAAATGACCAAGTAACATCCTAATGGAAATGATTAGAGACAAAGTGGTTAATGTTGACAGTTTTGACCTCACAAGTCAAATTGTCACCCCTGCCATTCAAAACATTGCATACCATACCATTTTGCCTTGTGATTCAGTATTTGGTCCTGAAAAATCATTGAAGAAGCCATGGTTGATAGGCCTTAAATTTTGTTAAGTGATTTAAGGTCTTTTCCTTCACTTGTCTTGTGTGTTCAAGTCATTTTTTGGCCTTTTCAATTCATTTTTTAGTGGTAAGAAGAGCTTGGAGTGTATTTTTGAGTTTAATATCATGTTTAAAGATCATTAAATCTAATAAAAATGAATAATCAGGTTTATCACATTCTATACTAAATTTGTGACTCATTTTCATACAAAATTTGACCATTTTGTGTCATTTAGAGAAGGTTTTGATAGTTTCTAATAAGGAGGAGACTTGATTCCATCTTGGTTCACTACATAAGACATGTGAGAGACTAAATAAATCATTTTATAGAATTTAATTCAAATTTATTTGGTGAAAATAGCTTTTTAGTGTAAAACTATTCTTTTTGAGGCAATCTTTTTTGTTTTTAGAGGATTTTTGTGAGAAAATAATCATATATGATTAATTAGGTCCTTAAAGTGTCATATCAATGGTTTTGAGGAAGTTACAAGTGAAAAACTTTCAAAATCCAACTTCACTCCAATTTTGACCTTTCTTGCATGCCTAGAAGGGTAGTTTTCGAATGCTTGGTATGAGAAGAGGAGAGAGATTTAGGATCTAAAACTTTGTTAATTATAAGGTGTCTTATTATTATTTAAATTAGTGACATTTTTTTACATACTTGTTCCCCCATATTTATGAAAAATCATAAACAGTGACAGTACGTCACTATAGCCTATACATCTAAGAGGGGTTTGTTCTTGGACCTATTTCTCAAGATCAATAAATAATTAAGATAAATGGTTTTTTATAATATTTTATGGGTAATTATTATCCTTTTCATAGTGGTATCATTTAATAAGTCCTTCCATGAAGGAATTTATAGCATAAAACCTGGTTTCTTTCCATATTTTTTGGAATGGTCTCTTCGAGCAGTTTTAAGAAAAGTATGAGGTTTTCACAAGATTTTTTCACATTAAAATGTTATAGATGGATGTTAAAAATCATGACACACCTTTGTTATTGAATAAAGAGTTCATAGGTTTCAATTCAGAGTGTGACTCTTTTTAGAGTGTGTAAGCTAATGTATCTGTTAAATAATGTACAAATCCATTTGTTGAGATTATTTTACAATGATTCATGAGTTCAAGGTGATGGAATAATTACATTTTATATCAATATCCAAACATTATAGTCTAATTCCTACTCTTATACATCACTTTGCCATCAAATAGCCTTATCTTGGTAGCTTAGACCAAATTTCATGCTTTATATCAATTTGTACAAGTACATGACACTCACTTAAAGATAGATTAAAGTTTTATCCAATGGTATATGGATTTATCTTTTTTTATCATTAATTCTTGACCTTTTTATGGGCAATGTATGTACCTTCTTAGGTTGATGATTGGATACATAAAATTAGCACCATGCAAGTACTCCATTGTGCATTATCATCGGATTCTCAATCTATACAATGGTGTTTGAACTCTATACAAATGGATGTCAAAGGTTCACGAATTATCTAGTTTTTAGAGATGAAATAGTTTTTTATATGCATAATACAATGGTTTGGTCAGGTCACTTGCAAACTTGCTTTCATCTTCAAATGCACAATGTATAACTAAGACTATGTACAGAGCTCCATAGGCATCTTAGCTCAAAGCATGTAACTTGGTTTTGAAATATTAATTATATGCATTAATAAGGCCTCAGTGAAACCTTCTCACTTTCATTATTGCCTTAAAAACTTCCAAATCACATTCTGTGACTATATGACCACTGAGTCACCATTTTGCAAAGTTTAAGGTTTGTTTGAGAAAATTAAGGTATTCTGAGTATTCAAGGTGTCATTTTTAGGTTGTATTTGATGTGTTCATAATATAAAAATTCATGAAAATTAAGGTAATAATTTAATTTTCTTCAAAGTATAAAATTTTGTCTTAGGAAGAGGCATTTCCCTCCATTTCCTTGTCTTATCCATATTACTATATTTCATTACCATCCCTGCCTTTTCACTATGTTGATACCCCTATTTTGGTGCTATAGTAACACCACCACTCTACTACCACCTTTCCTCCACCATTTCATCCTCCTTCATATGAATGAACCACACCTATAGCCTTATACACTCTTTAACCATCAAAGGTGAGATCACAAGTATTGAGACTTAAGGGCATGAACCTAATCATCAAATAGATCTAGCAACACTTATATCCCATCTTTAGCATGTTGTAACATAGCATTTCAAGGAGTGACAAAATCCTTTAGGGACATATTAGAAGGAGAGTGTTTATGATGAGTAATAAATAGGGACCCAATTCTATATCAGTCATCACAAGTGACTCATTGAGACATCTAACCTAAGAGATACTAATCTCAGATGATACATTCACCCTCAGTTTATACAAGTGGAAAAGAACATTATGTGTAACCATGTGTGAATGAAGGTTTGGAACTTGGAAAGGAGTTATGTGGTATTATGAGAAGTTAAATCATGATAAATTATGGTAAATTAGCTAGGGTACTCCCATTAGGTCACTAAGGCCTAGCTCTAGTTACTCATTGATCTTGCCTTCGCAAATGTTCAAGTAGACATAAGCAAAATCTAGTAGACAAACAATGAAGTGTAAATATTGTCTCAACAAGCCTTCCAAAGGCCAAGTCAATGCTGATGATTATGGTTTTTAAGTATATTTTATTATTATGTGTTATTAATGAAAGTATGGAAATTAATTTAAAATCATCCTTAGCTAAGAGGCCAGATATCAACATTTGTAGTTTGGGGGAAACATAGAATCAAGTTCACTCAAATAATGTTGTGCTAGTAAGTCAAAGGGGACCCACATATGATAGTGGGATTTGTTATATAATTGTATAATATAGTAAATTAAATAAATTTTTTTTTTTGGATTTCACATAAGACCATGATATGGGACACTCAGTCAAATCACAAAAGGAGAATGCAGGGTTTCAAGTAGAACCCAATGAATTAACCCTATGAGAGCATTTATGTGCATTGGGCACCAAATCAGTTTGAAAAAGTAGGTAAGAGATAATTTGGGAGAGTTAATTAATATTTTAATGTGTAAAATATAATCCAATATAATTATATACTCATTCAATATACAAAAGGTAGACCTACAACTAAGAAGAGCATACACAGTCAACATTTGCATTGATTCCTTGTCATTTGGAAGGTTTATGAGGAAGAAAGTGAGAGTTGGGAGTGATGAATGAGTTGAGATAACTTTAATAATTAAAATATTAATTTAATTATTCTCTTAACATATGTAAACCATGAAATTAAAGTTTCAAACAAGATAACATACAATCCATATACCAATTTTGCACATAGTTAATGATTGGAAGGTTTGCCTTAGGAGTTTTGATGTTTGGGGAGCTAGATGAATCAGTCTGACTTAAAAAAAATTAAATATGGTAATTTTTACCAAATATAACCCCTAATATATTCAAAATTTAAGGAAAAATAGGGAAAATATTTTATTTTTTGTCTTAAAAGTAGGTCACTTTTAGGCATGCACGGAGGCAAAGAATGAAGAAAATGTGACCAAAATGGGTGATTAGTGTCTTGGAAGCATCATGTGATGACTTGGGATGATTTAATAAGATGTATGGAGATTGAAATAACATTTATTTTTAAATTTAGTGATGATAAAACACTTGTAATTTTTGGTGGACAATCATATACAGTCAAACCCCATGGGTCTCAATTAGGCCTAAAGCCCAAATCAGAGGTCATTGACACTTTCTGAACTTTTTAATAATTAAAATGCATGTATTAATTTTTTTATGGATATATAAGGTATTTATAAAATCTATTTATGAATAAAATCCCACAATGAAACCATTTTTGAGATTAAGACCATCACAGGGTGCATAGATTGAAGGAATCTACTTGAGAAGCCAAGTTTGAATGCTCACCCCATTAAGGATGTTTAGTTTAGGACATAAAGGAGTTACATGATGTTTTATGGGGTCTTAAAATTCAAAATTTAAAAAAAAAATCTCAGGTTGGATGTCTCATTATTATGAATCGTCCTTAAGCGTGAAAACTACCAAAAACCCTGTTTTGAACCAGTTTGCAAAGATTGAGTTGGATACCGATAAAAATGGAATATTTTATTTATAAAACATAATATATTTTGTAGGGTAATATTAAGGTGTCCTTAACATGTCTTTTTTATGTACCTTAAATTATACGGATTTGTAGAAAAATGGTACTTTTTGATGTTTTTTAGTTAAAATGAGTGTTCCAAGGAGCGTAGAAAGATGAAAATTTATGAAAAAGTAATATTAATACCTTTTTTACCTGATGAGGATAAATAATTCATAATAAATCATCTAAAGGTTCGAAAACCATTCAACTCTTTTGGGCTAGTCAGAAAATGCCTTCAAAAGAAAGGCCTTCTAAAGGCCATTTCATGATTTTGGTACTTTTAGGTGGTTCCAAACCACTAAAATATACATGTAACATGGTGGGACATGATAAAACTTAATAGAATACTTTTTAATTTTTCACACATATGTGTGCTTCCAGATTCAAAATTTCTCTTCTAGGCCTAAAAGGGCTAATGAACCCTGATTTGGCACGGAAATGGGCTAGAAAGTAGACTTTCACTTGGATTTGGATCACCAAATTTTGTATGGAGCTATAAAAGGATAGAGGGAACCTGTGAAAATCCTCATTTTATCACCAAAACTTCCATATTATCTTATACAACTAGATTTGTAGAAAAAAGGGCTACAAGGAGCCCATGGGAAATGCATGTTCTTGGTGTTTTTCTAGGTCTTGATGAGTATATGGTGATTTATATCATATTTAAATAGGTCTGGTGTGTCCTCAAGAATATATAAATGGTGTAAAATTTCAGGTTTTATGCAATATTGTAGATCCTCTTTTTCCCTCTATGCCATAGTACAAAATGAGCCTTTTGAGGGGTTTGAGGGTTAAATAGGTGCATATAACATATGACAAAGAATTAAAAAGTGAAATAAGGATTTTTAACACCATATTAAAGGTATTAATAATTAAAGGAAGATTTATAATGAAATAATTACTTGGAGAAGGTCTCCAACAAGTGCAAATAGGACTCTTCCTCTTTCAAAGCTTCATGTGTAAGACAAAGTCAATTTGTTGAAGAAGTCTCAAAAATAAATATTTCAAAGTGTTAAAACATAATTTATGAGCCTATATAATTTTTAAAATAAAATAATTTAATGGAATTTAATACCTACATCCATGGAGGAGACTTATTGACCAAGGGAACATGTAAGCTAATTTCTAGGAACTGTAACAAGAGTTTAGTCACTCTCCAAGTGGATTATGATTGACAAAATCAATTTAAAAATGTTCTTAAATAACACAAAAATTTTATAACCTCTATTAAATTCCACCCTATGTATTATACAAATTTAGGAAGGTGAAAATTCTACATTGGCTTTGAAGAAGGATAAAAAAAAAGTTCTTATGTCCTAGTTTTGAGGATTCTTGTCTCTTTCTCTCTTATCTCCTATTCTCTATATGTAAGACAATTTTTGGAATTAAAAATATAATTGACCTATGTTTTGGTAAGGTCAGCTCATAAAACATTTGTACTTACATATTTTAATGAATAAGACATAATTCATACCTCCTCAAAGCTAGATTTAGTGTACTTTCATGGTTTGTTGATACATGAAAGTGATAGGTCTTGCTTCTTCTCATCGTTTCATTTAATTATTACCTATTTTTATGTGTTAAAATCATCCTTATAGGTTTAAAAGTGTGCTTAAATATTCTTTTATGTTTGGAAAGTGCAAGCTTTCTCTAGTGTCTTTGAGAGACCTATTGAATAGGATCCTTAGATCATGCATCAAGCCTAAGCCTCTATGTGAAATGTTGATGTTTTGGGGCTGTATTTTGATAAGTGTAATCAATTTATTTTATTTTCCATACCTTTAGTGCATACAACACAAATGGATGCCACATTTTGGTGTATCACCTCAATTAGATAGCTTTTCCTTTCAGTTTACCTTCTTCCTTTTTCCCTTACAAATTGGTAGTGTAGAGTAGGGATCCTAACTTATAAATCAAGGTGAGATAGCCATTATAATCTAGATATTAAATCCACATATTAGGCCACCAATAACCTAGGATTGTCTCCATGTTACTTTAGACTGTGAAGGCCTAAAACTACCTTCACAAGGGTGCAAGTCTAGAAGATAATAGTTTTTGGCACACCTAGTGGGACTCATCAGATCTAGTCTTGGTGAAATTCTAATTGTAACAGAATTATTCATGAATAAATTGGTGACTCCAAGCTCAAGCAATTTCTTTTGATAGTCCATGCATAGTTTCCAAGTAAATCTATTTTTATTGCACTATCGTGAATGAGTTTTGATGGTTGTGTATGAAGAGAATTACTATGTTATACTTCATTAGCATCCCTATGATGAATCATACCACCCTTGTAATGACACCTATGAGACTTTTTATGAGCCTAATCAGCCTTATTAGGAGGATTATCAAAGATATAATAATCCTTATCAAGTTTCTCATGATCCTTATTATCAATAGCATGACTTTTACCTTCTTTGTGAGCCATATAAATTTCACAACTAGATTTCACCTTTCCCATATGGCTATGATGTTGCATATGATCAACCTTGTCTCAAAGAAAGAATGGATGAGATAGAGCTCAAAACACTAGCATATGCAAGGAAATTTTGTTCAAAATCTCAGTATGAAGAAGTGAATGATCTATTTCAAAATGTATCTAATTATAGTCATATAAAATGCAAAAATTGGTAAGTTGAGCATGTATAATAACATTCAATCCATAGGTCCCTCTTTCTTACTCTCATGACCCTCATAGGCTTGTTTTCACTAATCTCCAGTCATTTATAGCCTTCCAAACTTGATCCAAGTTGAGCTAGACTCCTCTTTCCATGACTAATCCACCCCCTAAGTCCCATCATCTTAGGATAGTAGCACCAAAATTGGACTGTAGTGCTGGTACCACTCCTATTTATTTTTGACATTATTGTCCAAGTCTATTTTTGGCCCCAATGGTCAATTTATTTTAGTTCCCTATCCTTATCCTTGTTGGCCTAACATGAGTACATTCAACCCATGACCAATAGATCCCTGTAAAATCCCATTCAAAGATCATTTGGAAAGGTTGAAAATTATCAGTAAGCAAACAAGAATACAAGCAAGAGCACTTAATAAATCTTCCCTACTCTTTACATACAACCAACCAATACACTTACAAGAATATTCAAATCTTTACACTAGTCCCTAGTCATCTCAAGCACATCTAATTTACCATTTTACATCTTCATACACTCAATTTCACAAAGCACATCAAGTGAGAGAAATACATATGGCTTGATCCCTCTTTGAATTATTGGTAAGTAGGCAGGATGCCCACACAAGGGTTGTGAATCCATGTCTAGTGAATCTTACACACACTAACCCCCCCTCTTATTCAAAATTTATTAAAGCACAATGGAAGATAGGGTTTGAAGAAGGAATCTACTCTATAGAGAGATTTACAGACTTAAAACTAATGAAACTTCATATACAGGGTCACATAGACCTACGAAACAAAACCCAAAAAGCTCAGATCTTCAAGACAATAGTGGTAGAGGTGGACTATAGTGCCGGTGCCACTCTTGTCCACTTTTGATGCTCCTGTCCAATCAGAAAATGAATTTTAGATCTCATTTTATGATAATGTCCCAATATTACACAATCAATATCAGCCTCCATCTCAATCAAATCAACACAATTTTAAACTAAGTCATATTTCTCTTTACTTATTTTATATTTTTAGAATATCTAAATAACAATCAAAATTAACAAATCAATGGGTTAATTATAAAATAACTATTGATTAATTTACTTTGCTCAAACATTTAACTAAATTAGGTATAATACACAAATATTCCCAAAAAAATTAAATCATTTGGTGAACCTGAGTTACTTCATTTATGCATAAAACCCCTATAAACCCTAGGGTAAATTTCTTACTAATTTTTTATATATTTTCTAAGTTTTTACCTAAATATTAAAATCAGAAATTACTAATAAATTTCAAAAAAAATTACTAATTTTAAAATAAATTTTGTTTAAACCCTAGTTGCCCATACTAGGTCCCAGTATTTTCCTAGTAATTTTCCAATAATTTTCTGATTATTTACTAGCATATTACAATAAAAAATTCACTTCAAATTTCGAATTTCAATAGTAATTTAAAAATATATATTTTTCTCAAAACCCTAGTTACACATACTAGGTCCTATTCAATCAAACTTTTGCCAATAATTTTCTAAATTTTTAGTTGCATATTTCACTCAAAAATTCACTTTATATTTCAAAGAATTTCATAGTAAAATTTTCAAATAATTATCTTTGAAACCCTAGCTACATGTACTAGTTCCTATTGCTTTTGAGGTATCACCTTACATTCTAAAATCAAATTTAAAAAATAGATCTCACTTATTTACAAATTTTCCTTGTATTTATTTCAAAAAATAAGGAGACCATAATTGGTCCTATCATGTAAATGAATGATGAAGCTTATCATATGTTAGTACAAAGCTTCATTCTTTGCATTTCATGCTTATTTTTCATAATATGGGATGATATTAAGAAAGTCATTGTTAAACATAGTAAGATACCTCTCCTTTAAAGCAAAGTTTATTTGTCTTTAATACAAGCTTTCATCTCTTGCTTTTTATCTCTCATATGGAAATATTGTCAAGTTTATCATGCTAAAATCCACCTAGAGGATTCATTGTATAAGCTAACAACCACCTGTCAAGTTTCAATTTCATATCTTATGCACATGAAACAATTTCCTTCTCCTCCTCTCCCTTAAGAGGGTGATAACTACTTTCTCTCTAACCAAGTCCATGTTATCACCTGTCTGAAAGGTGAGACAACCTATACTATTGTTCCTAATGCATACATTGTGCCTATAGCTCCTTCCAAACCTCTTCAACATATGTGCTTACATGTTCAATAAAAAGCAACTAGGATCTTCACTTGTGAGTCTATAAGGGATCAAATCAACAATATGAGTAGGTTAATTTTAGATTTATAAACGTATAACTATTACATGAAAAGATCACAATATTAGAAAATAAGATTATAATACAAAAGCCTCAAAGGCACCTTAGTATCAATCATGTATATACACCTTCACCTACTCAATTAATTCAACACAATGTTACATATCAAAATAATAAATCACAATAAATTAACTCTAGAACTAATGATTCAAAAAGCATTCAAAGATCAAAGAAAATTTTAAGTGAGGTACTAAGGGAAATGATTAAATTTAAGTTGATCAAACTACCTCCTCTACATCTAGTGAGAATATCTAGATATTATTGTGTATATCATAAAATGTATGAGCATCACACAGATTCATGTTTAGCATTAAAACAATAGATAATTGATAACAAAGACCTTATACAAGGTAACTCAGTCAGGCAATCCATAGTAACATACAAACACATTCACAAAAGTATAAATTTAGAAACAATACAAAAGTGGTTACCAAAGCATAACTCAAAACAATAAAAGGATCAAAAATCAAAATCAGAACAAGAAACAATACCATAAACATCGGTAATGCATGAAAAATATGGAAATCTACCTCTCGAAAATGAGGCTCAACTTTCAAAACAATATGGGTTTGGTCTCAAATATCTACAATAGTTTTATTATCAAGGTCAAGGGTTGGGAAAACATGATCAAGGCATTACTACTCCTATTCTAGCAGTTGATAATTTTTGTCACCAAGGTTTGGGATTTATTGAACATCCTAAGTCAAATCATTCACAAACATAATTTATCAAATGAAAAGATCTAGATACAACAAAAATCAACAATAGGATTACATTGGTTAAAAATCAAGATGATAAATAAGAGTGGAATAAAATAAGTTATTATGATTTCCCAGACAATAGTAATGAATATGAATATTCAGAGTCATATTCACAACCATTCCTTCATGCTCCACAATCATGCATGATCCCTCTCTTTGATATAAGACACCATGATAGGGAGTCTCCCATTAAAATCATTGGTTATTATAATCTCTTCTCATCCTTGCTTGTATATATCTTCCTTTCAATTACTTGTACATAATTTCTCATCTTTCTTGTACATAGTTTGTTTGTGATTGATTGTACATAGCTACAAAACATCAAAAATACTATAAACATTAAAATATTTCAAAATTCAAAAACATGAAAATAATCCAAAAACAACAAAAACATTTTGATTGTATGCATCATCCATGATTTACATTTATACTATTATGATAGACTTACATTTGTTATTCTATGCTATTGTTTGACTATTTATCTACATTACCATACTTCACTTAATCTTCTTTGAGTGTGTGCAGTGAGTTATAGACCCTTGATTGCTTCAATATACCCATTCAGGGAGCATCTTACTTCTACATCAAGACATACATTGATATACATACACAATGGGGGCATCTTCTACATGACTACACCATCTAGGTTATGTCATTCCTACACCACACACTCTAGTTATCATGTTAATATAAATTACTTTCTAGATTACACAGAATACTCTATCGACACTCTCTAGTATATAACACTTATGTATTTCTTAGAATATAACTAGTCTTGTACTACATGTTTTTCATGTACATTCACTTCTTACTTTGATTAGTTAGATATTATTGTAATAATAGTTATCACATATTTTATTTTCTTAATTAGTGTTGCTAAATGTGATTTTATTTCTCTGTTATAGTTTTATCTCCTATATGTGCATTAGGACATTTGCCAATGTCCTTTGCTTCTATTCATGTGTGTGCCTTAGGACATTTTCCAATGTCATTTACCTGTACTCTTCTAAATGATTGTGGCTTTCATGCCAACTTTACTTATTTCAATTACATGTGTATATGGCATTTGAACATGCCTTATATGTTTGTTTTCTAATTTGAGTGACATGTGCCTATGTTCCTTGTTTGTGAGGCCCCTTAACCACTCTTGCATGCTTCTTACTTCTTTCATTGTGTGCTTTTTGCTTGTTTTATTTTCATTTTTTGACAATGACATGATCCATATCATGCATTATTCATGATTTCTTAGATGCCGTGATGTACATCATGCTCCATCCCTCTAACTAAAAACTAAAAACTAACACCTAAAAACTAAAAACTAATTATACTTTTAGTTCTATTTCAGTACATTGCACATGCTATTACATTGTTATATCTATCTAGGAATACCACTTTGATCTAAAAATCTTTCAATACAACCCATACTATGTTAGGGTGTGGAGCTAAAAGCTTCAACTGGTGCAAACAGGGAGGAGGTTGCTGAGTTCTAGGGAGATCGACGTCGACAGGGTGCAGTGCACAAGGAAACTGATGATGGCAAGATGGACAGGAAGGCAACCGACATTAGCAGTATGTTGGCCGATGTTGGTCACCTCTAGGCAGATAGGGACTGACGTTAGTCACCTGTGGCAGTTCTAGAACTGCTTTTTCCATAGACAGTTAGTTCGTTGAACTGAGTGTTTGCATGCGAAGGCTATTTTTGGTCTTGAGTTGCGTGTCTAATTATTTTAATTAGGTTAAGCATGAGATCTATATATGGACTCATGGGCTGTATTGTAAACTCATAGCTAGTGAGTAAGAGAGCAATAAGCTTCTTCAGAGAGAAGAGAGCAATGGTGCGTTCCTCCTAGTGCCACAGTACCAAGGTGGGTACTGGTTTGGAGAATCAGAAGGGTTCTTTATATGTGTATGATCTTGGTCAGCATGTGGGCATGACTTTATATAGGAGATCTACAATGGTGAGTATAGTCTATTGATTTGCAGGTAGCAGCAGAGAGCAAGAGATCTACTTAGAGTACGGTTGTGTACTTGGTGAACTGGCAGCGTGTTACTAACTGGTTGGAGAGGTGAACATTAATTCTACATTGGACTTGATTGTTGTGACCAAGAGAGAGAGGGAAGAAGGTCTTGAGGTGTGGCGAGCCTTTGAGGTGGAAGAAGAAGTGGCATCTTCTTTATTGTATATTCTTCTGAGTGATTATTAATACAATTATGTATTGTCTCTCAAACTCGGTGTTGTTTCATATTTCTAGTTACGTATTGATTTTGGTTAAATTTCGTGTTTAGTTGCTAATACAAGAAGTAATCATATGTGCTCTAATTGGTAGAGCAAGATCCTGACACAGTGGGATTAGAGCATGTTTATTGTTTTGTGGTTCCCTGACAAGTGGTATCAGAGCCTTGGTTGTAGGTTCAAGAGCTGATACCAACAAGTGGTATCAGAGCTTTTGGTTGGGTTGACTAACAGGTGGTTTTAGATTTGGTAGTGTTTTTGATTATAGGTCACTCACAGGGGTTTCAGATTGAGTGGGAGTATAGCAATGGTAGAAGAAAGTAAGCTACGAATGGAGAAACTGAATAACACGAATGGTCTAATTGATGGAAAGAAAGAGCAGGTAAAAAGAGATTGTTGGTCGGTAGAAGATTAGTGCGTAGAAGCATATGTTACAGGTGATGTTGTACAGGATGTTTTGGATAAAGTGGAATCTTTGATTACAGATTCTTTTGCCTCTTTCCATGCAGCCTGAAATAGAGCATCTTTTCATGGGTATATCCTTGGAGACTTTAGAGAGATTTATTCAAGGGTTGGAGAGCCTTGTCAAATGATTGATGAAGGGGAAGTGAAGCTGAAATTATAGACAGATGACACACAGTGGTTGAAGGAAGTCATGTAGGTACCAATCTTGGAGATGAGTCTAATTTCTTCAAGAAATTTGGGTGATGAGAGATGCAATGTAACTCTCACAGCGGATATACTTGAATTAGATGGTGGTAAGAAAGTAGGTATCCTTTATCTATCTACTTATATTGCTGATTCACCTTTTGTTGTAGAGATGTGGCTTCATAGGCTTGGTCACATATGTAGAAAGAGAATGCAAGTTTTGAAGCAGAAGTCAGATGTTTTTGACAAGCTAAAGAACTAGAAAGCCTTGGTGTTCATGGAAGAGATGACAGACAGAGATCAGGTGAGGGAACTAAATTATTTTGAGTAGAGCAAGGTTGATTTGATTAGAATTTTGATCCATGGAGAGCTCACGGGTAAAAAGTTATCACTCACAGATGAACACAAATACCGGTGTCAGTTAGATAATAACCTAGGTCAGCAATAGGAAGACCAACGTTGGTCATGAAGGAATCGACGTCGATAGAAGGGACACTAGCATCAGCCAGGGAAATGACGTCGATAGTCAGGGTCAGTATAGGGAGCCAACATCAGTCAAAAATAGACTGGGAGATGGCCGAGATTGGTCACTGGTATGGATAGTGGGCGGACAGCAAGCTGTCAACAAGTCTCAAACGCTCATGTTGAGGTCAGAAAGGGTAAGTGAACCTCATATTCATTGTTCACGTTCTTTATATTGCTTATTGATGGTCAAGAACCAAGAAGATGGAAGAGGCAATGCAGGTAGAATCTAGATACAGTGAGAGCTTGGCATGGATGAGGAATGTGAGTCCTTAGAGAAGAACCAAACAAGGATCTGTTGGTAGAGTTGTCAGCTAGAAGTAAGCACTGAGAGACAAAATGGATTCCCATTTTAAAGAAGAGAGTGGATGGCTACAAGAGACGAAAGGCCAAGGCATATGGTCTTGAGGAAGCTGCAAGACAGTGGTACAGGTATTGATAGCTGGATGACTAAGCATGGCTTTAGTCAATGTCAGTGTAACTATTATGGTTTTGTCTTACCAGGTGGATGATGAGTCATGACATTATCCAGTTACTGTATGTGGGTGATTTGCTAGTAGGTTTGTACATACAGGGATTCGCTAAGCTAAGGGTAAGGTTAGTTTAGAGGTGTGTCATGAATAATTTGGAGTAGCAAAATTCTTTAGCATAAGAGACATGGAGATTTGATCTCTAGTGGGAGTTGATGTGAAGAAGGTGTTGGTAGGGTTCATGATGCAGGATGCAAAATCAAAAAGCACACCAAGGGCTGAACAGTTCAAGCTTAGCTTGAAACAGGGTTCGAAATCACATGAGGTCTAGTGTAAACCTGAGTTTTTTCAAGTAGTGGGTGTTGTCAGAAAGTATGGAGCCAATTCGAGGAAGAGGTACTAAAGGGTAGTTTAGTGGATTCTTACAGGGATCAGTGGTAGGTTGACATGCTATGCAGGGTCAAGTTATTTTCTACATAGGTTTGTAGATGCAGATACAGTAGGTTACTTGGATGACAAAGGCACAAAGGTTATAACATCACAGGATGTGGTGGTTAGTCTTTAGGATTGATCTTGAAGAGGAATACAAGCCAAGGTACAAATTTGATAGTGTACAGGTACAGGTATAGTTGCAACTATTTATCTCCAAGTGGGAGATTGTTAGGGTGTGGAGCTAAAAGCTTCAACTGGTGCAAATAGGGAGGAGGTTGCTGAGTTCCAGGGAGACCGGCGTCGGCAGGGTCCAGTGCACAAGGAAACCAATGACGGCAGGATGGACAGGAAGGCAACCGACATCGACAGTATGTTGGCCGACATTGGTCACCTCCAGGTAGATAGGGACCGACGTCGGTCACCTGTGGTAGTTTTAGAACTGCTTGTTCCACAGACAGTTAGTTTGTTGAACTGAGTGTTTACATGCAAAGGCTATTTTTGGTCTTGAGTTGCATGTCTAATTATTGTAATTAGGTTAAGCATGAGATCTATATATGGATTCATGGGATGTATTGTAAACTCGTAGCTAGTGAGTAAGAGAGCAATAAGCTCCTTTAGAGAGAAGAGAGCAATGGTGCATTCCTCCTAATGCCACAATACCAAGGTGGGTACTAGTTTGGAGAATCAGAAGGGTTCTTCATATGTGTATGATCTTGGTCAGCATGTGGGCATGAATTTCTATAAGAGATCTACAATGGTGAGTATGGTCTAGTGATTTGTAGGTAGCAACAGAGAGTAGGAGATCTACTTGGAGTACGGTTGTGTACTTGGTGAACTGGCAGCGTGTTACTGACTAGTTGGAGAGGTGAACATCAATTCTGCATTGGAGTTGATTGTTGTGACCAAGAGAGAGAGGGAAGAATGTCTTGAGGTGTGGCGAGCCTTTGAGGTGGAAGAAGAAGTGGCATCTTCTTTATTGTATATTCTTCTAAGTGATTATTAATACAATTGTGTATTGTCTCTCAATTCCTATGTTGTTTCATATTTCTAGTTACTTATTGATTCTGGTTAAATTCCATGTTTAGTTGCTAATACAAGAAGTAATCATATTTGCTCTAATTGGTAGAGCAAGATCCTGACACAGTGGGATTAGAGCATGTTTATTGTTCTGTGGTTCCCTGACATGCTATAACTTGAGATATCTTGTCGATTATCATTACTATATCATGTATCTTTGCAACATAACACACTTGCAAGGCTCTTTCTTCTGAGGGTAGTCATTATAGGGTCTACATTCCTCCCCTTAGAATAAGGGGAAATAGATAGGGTTTTTGTCATAGAGATCAAAGCTCTTAATAGTCAGAAAAATAGTTTCTAAACACCCATAATAGTATCCAGACTTCAAACTAGATAGAACAAACTAGGCAGATAGTCAAGAATCTAGAACACTTACCAAACTTGGCCCTAGAAAGCATTTCCCAACTTGGATTATAACATCAATTATACTAGTGTCCACTTTAGATGATCTTATCCAAATAGTCTAAAAACTATATTTTCTATAAATAGATAGAAAGGTAAGTTCAATTACAATTTTATCAGTGATAGTTTAGACTAGATTTAGTAGTTTCAATACAATTTTTCTCAAAGAATCTAGATATAGGGGGAATTATGCATGGAATGATATCTCTCACTTCTAATTTTAGATATGATAGTTTATATGAATTTTATATTAGAATCATGTTTTAGACACCAGTGATTGGGGGCAATGTGCATAGAACATTTGTTTTTTTTTCCTTCCAACTTAAACATTACCCAAACATTCTCAATAGTTGCATGTCTTACTTTGTCTGTAGGTGTTTGGAATCATTTTTAGAATGGATTTCATATAAGCATAACTTATTGAGTTCTCAAGTGGCTTTTGTGTAAGCCTAGTGCACTAGTTTTAGAGTGGATTTCATACAATCCTAATCTCCATCTTTTAAAGTGGCCAAAAGTGGCCTAGTTTCTAGCATACATTTGATTATCCATGCTAGCATTGTTAGATCATAATATATTCATGGGCTTTAATATCCATCTCATATGACACACATTCCATATTGATATTAGTTTATATCTTCACTTAATCAGGCAATGATGGATCCAAAGGACTAGCTAGCCTTTGTATTCTTGAGCCACCTATTTAGAAGTATTGGACACATAGTCCAAGCATCGATCAACATATGTATGAAAACCTAGCTTCATTTAGTGGGTGATGATGGACCTAAAGGGTTAGCCTTTGAATTTTTGAGCCACTCATGGGGAACTAAGCACTTATCCATGTTTGAGATATTACTCTTGGTTCAACACACATTCAGAATCATCGAGTATTACTCAGTAGCATAATAGGTTTTGTATTAGTTCACATACTTGATGAGGTGTACTCATTCCTTTATCTTCCTCTCTCTCTTATCTAGCTTTTTACATTCTTATTTTAGATATAGCATATCTAGTAAGAACTAATCTACTCTTTATTTCTCTTGCATATTTACACTTCATAGTGTTCTCTCTTTATGCACACTCAACATCACACAGTCTCATGAGCTTCACCCTTGTAG
The DNA here is from genome assembly GCA_037957365.1 of Torreya grandis. Lineage (NCBI taxonomy): Eukaryota > Viridiplantae > Streptophyta > Pinopsida > Cupressales > Taxaceae > Torreya > Torreya grandis. Next base: position 3,793,081 of record JARHVA010000549.1, on the reverse strand, counting down.
GTAAGTTTAGGTATGCTTTCTATTTTTCATTTATCCTAGTATTTCACTTTGCTACATCACTAAAATAAATGGGCAGAAAATGTAGTCATATAAAATAAAAAAATTGGTAACTTGAGCATGGCTAATGACACCCAACCATAAGTCCCTCTTTATTTCTCTCATGACCCTCATAGGCTTGTTTTCACTAATTCATATTCATATGTAGCCTTTTAAACTTGATCCCAACTAATCCAGAGTCATCTTTCCATGACTAATCCATCCCCCTAAGTCCCATTTACTTAGGATAGTAGTGCCACACTTAGACTATAGAATTTGGTGCCTCTCCTGTCTACTTTCGACACTATTGTCTAAGTCCATTTTTGGCCCCTTCTTCTAGTTCCCCATCCTTCTCCTTGTCAACCTAACATGAGTACATTCAACCCATAACCAATAGATCCCTATAAAATCCCATTCAAAGATAATTTGAAAAGGGCTATCAATTATCATTAAGAAAGCAATAATACAAGCAAGATTACTCAAGCAATCTTCCCTATCCTTTGCATATAGCTAGCCAATACACTTACAAGATTATTCAAATCTTTACACCAATCCCTAGCCATATCAAGCACATCTAGTTTAGCATTCTAAATATTCACATACCTAATTGCACAAAGCACATCAAGTGGGAGAACTAAATATGGATTGATCCCTCTTTGGAATATTGGTATATAGGCAGTGTGCCCACACAAGGGATATGGATCCATGTCTAGTGAATCTTACACACACTAATTCCCCCCCCCCCCACCGCTCATATTGTTCAAAATTGATCAAAGCATAATAGAAGATAGGGTTTGAAGAAAGAATCTAGTCTAAAGGGAGCTCTATAGACTTCCAATTGATAAAACTTCATAGACAAGGTCACACAACCCTATCAAACAAAAGCTAAAAAGCTTAGATCCTCAGGACAATAATGACAAAGGTGGACTACAGCACCAGTGCCACTTTTATCCCCTTCTAACACTCTTATCTAATCAAAAAATGAAGTTTAGATCTTAGTTTATGATAGTGTCCTAGTCTCGCATAGTCAATATCAACCTATATCTCAGTTAGATCAACATAAGTTTAAGCTAAGTCATATTTCTCTTTACTCATTTAATATTTTTAGAAAGTCTAAATAACAATCAAAATTAACAAATCAATAGGTTAATTTCAGCATAATTATTGACTAATTTTATTTTCTTAGACTTTTAACTAAATTAGGAATAATACACCAATATTCCCAAAAATTTTAAATCACCAATGATCCAGAAGAGAAGAATGAGTTATGCATTCTTGTATTGGAGAAGGTTGAAACTTGAAAGAGGAAACAAATTGAATTAAACCAGCTATCTCAAGAGGGTTCTTGTGTTCGTTATTCTCATGAAGTTCTTAACAATGTTTAGTGTGTGTTAATGGGGATTCCTCATTGGAGTCAAGAGCCTATTCTAGTGCCTATCCAATAGCCTAAACCCTCTTGTAGTTCAACTTCTTCCTGACGCATCCCTAAAGCTCAAGTTGTCCATAACGACAAGGAGGTTTCAAACTTTGATGAAGTGATGGCCAAGTGGAAGGAGTAGAATGTAGAGGTTTTCAAAAGTTTCTCTTTCCATCTTCTTTAGGATTCCCTAGATGATTCCATTTCCCTCAAGATCCTAGAACCTAATCATGATCCACCTTCCATGCTTCATACTCCCTATTAAGCAAATTAATTTCATCACCCTCCCACCATCTCCCTTTTTAAGAGGAACCTGCTCTAGGGAGGATAAAGAAAGAGGTTGCAACTGCAAGCTAAGTTCTTCAAGATTGTGAAGAGAATGCTTTGAGTGTGTATGAGGAAGAGTTTATCATTGATACTTCACTTGAGGTTGTAGTTGAGAATGAGAAGGTTAATCTTGATGTGAAATAACTCCAAGAGGATTTTGTTTAAATTGAATCCATAAATGAGATTGAGATATCTCCACTTGAGAAAGATGAAGGTGCCATTCAAGAGTCACCTATTCAAGATCATGATGTATCTTGGGTTGTGTATTTAAAGCTCCTTGAAGAGATAGATGAACTTTCAACTAAGAAGGATGAGGTCACTCAAGGACAATGCATAGATAAGGTATCACTTGATAATGTTGTATATGATAAGAAATATGAAAAAGATCTTGAAGTGCAAGATGATTCATCTTTTTTGGTGACTAGTTTTCTATTGATGACTCATTTGAAGAGATGTTAAGAGACTTGATAGGCAAGAAGAGTGCCTCATCAAAGGTCATGTTCAATAGACACCTTACCTTATAACTTGTACCATCTGTTGGATTGAGTGAGTTTATGAATTTTCATTTTGATCCAGGTAGATCATGTTTTGTCATCATTAGTTAGATTATTTTATTTATGTTTTGTCTCAATAAGTTCTTTTTTACACATTTGCTTTGTTAAGTTAGTTTCCCATGTGTGTTTCCTTATCTTGTTTTGGAGGAAGGAGTTGTCTTATGTCAAGTCAAAATTTTACATACAATCATGAATCATATATGTCATTATTTTGTGAGTCCAAATTTCATGTATATGGTCTTGTTCTCAAGCATAGTAGGCATGCTTCCTCGTTGAGTCACCAAAATGCTGACAATTTTGACCTCACAGGTCAAATTATCACCCCTACCATTCAAAACATTACATACCATGCCAGTTTGACTTTTGAGTCAGTATATGGTCCTAAAAAATCATTTAATAAGTCATGGTTAATAGGTCTTAAATTTGTTTAGGTGTTTAAAGGTCTTTTCCTTCACTTATCTTGTGCTTTCTAGTCATTTTTTGGCCTTTTTGAGTCATTTTTTAGTGGTAAGATGAGATTAGAGTGCATTTTTTAGTTTCATATCATGTATAAAAATCATTATATCTAATAAAAATGAATAATCTGGTTTAACACATTCTATACTAACTCTATGACTCATTTTCATGCAAAATTTGACCATTTTATGCCATTCATAGAAGGTTTTTATAGTATCTGATAATTAGGAGACTTTATTCCATGTTTTTTCACCTCATAAGACATTTTATATACTCAATATAACATTTTACAACATTTCATTCAATTTATTTGGTGAAAATAGCTTTTTTGGTGCAAAATAGTTCTTTTTTAGGCATTCTTTTTGGGTTTCAAAGGATTTTTGTGATAAAATAATAATATATTCTTAATTTGGTCCTTAAAATGTCATATTAGTGTTTTAGAGGAACGTATATGTAAAAAAATTCAAAATCCAACTTTGCTCCAATTTTGACCTTTATTGCATGCCTAAAAGTGCAGTTTTAGAATGCTCAGTATGATAAGAGGAGAGAGAGAGTTAGGATATGAAACTTTGGTAATTGTTATGGGTTTTAGTAAGATTTAAATTATTTCCATTTTTTATTCATACTAGTTCCCCCATCTTTATGACCAATCGCTAAGAGTGACAACAGGTCACTATAGCTTATGCATATGAGAGGGGTATATTCTTGGACCTATTTCTCAAGATCAGTAAAAAATTAGAATAAATTATTTTGGTAAATTTTTTTAGGGCTAATAATTATACTTTTAATATTAGTCTCATATGATAACTCATTCTAGGAAGGAATTTATAGCATTAAACCTGGTTTCTTTCCATATTTTTCTAAGTGCTCTCTTGGAGAAATTTTAAGCAAAGTATGAGTCTTTCATCACATTTTTTCAAATTTATAGGTTATAAATGTATTTTAAAAATCATGAAACACCTTTTTTAAGTAATAAATTGTTCATAGGTTTCAATTTAGAATATGACTCTTTTGAGAGTGTGTAAGCTAATATATCTCTTAAATAAGGTACAAATCCATTTGTTGACATTTTTTACAATGATTCTTGATTTAAATGTGATGTAATTATTCAATTTTATATCAATATCATAAAATTATATTCTAATTCATACTCTTATGCATCACTTTTCCATCAAATAACCTTATCTTGGTAGTTTGGAGCAAATTTCATGCTTTATCTCAATCTGTACAAATACACTCACATATAGATAGATTCAAGTTTTATCCAAGGGTATATGGAGTTAATTTTTTTTCTCATTCCTTCTTGACCTTTTGATGGGTAATGTATGTACTTTCTTAGGTTGATGATAGGATACATAAAGTCAACACCTTGCAAGTACTCCATTATACATTATCATCAAATTTTCAATCCATACAATGGTGTTTAAACTCTATAAAAATGGATGTCAAATGGTCAATACTTCTATAGCTGGTAGAGATGCAATAAGTTCTAGTTGCATAATGGGATGGTTTGGTAATGTCACTTGCTAACTTGCTTTCATCTTAAAATGCACAATATATAACTAAGACTATGTACAGAGCTCCAAAGGCATCTTAGTTCAAAGCATGTAGTTTTGTTTTGAAATATTAATGATATTCCTTAATAAGGCCTCAATGCAACCTTCTCACTTTCATTATGGAATTAAAAAATTTAAAACCACCCTATGTGACTATATGACCACTCAGTCACCCTTTTGCAAAGTTTAAGGTTTATTTGAGAGAATTAAGGTATTTTGAGTTTTCAAGGTGTCATTTTCAAGTTACATTTGATTTGTTCATAATATAAAACTTCAATAACAGTAGGGTAATGATTTAAGGTTATTCAAAGTATAAAATTTTGGATTGGTAAGAGGCATTTCCCTCCATTTCCTTGTCTTATCCATATTATTGTGTTTCACTACCATCTCTACCTTTTCACTGTGTTACTACCCCTATTTTGGTGATATAGTAACACCACCACTCCACTACCATCTTTACTCCACCCTTTCATCCTCCTTCCTTAGTATGAACCACACATATATCCTTATAAAATCTTGAACCCTCAAATGTCATATCACAAGTATTGAGACTTAAGGGCATGAACCTAATCAGAAAATAGATCTAACAACACTTATAGCCCATCCTTAACATGTTATAACAGAGCATTTCAAGGAGTAACAAACTCCTTTAGGGACATATTGGAAGGAGATTATTGATGATGAGGGATAAAAATGGACCCAATGCTATCTCAGTCATCAAAATTGATTCACAAATACATCTTCCCTAAGAGATATTCATCTTAGATGATACATTCACTCTCAATCTCTACAAGTGGAAAAGAACATTAGGTGCAATCATGTGTGAATGAAGGTTTTGAACTTGGATAGGGGTTATTTGGTTTTATGAGAATATAAATCATTATAAATTATGGGAAATAAAATAGGGCACTCCCAAGAGGTCACTGAGGCCTAGGCCTAGTTACTCATTGATCTTTCCTTTACAAATGTTCAAGTAGACACTTATAAGCTAAATCTAGTAGACAAACAATGAAGGGTAAATATTATCTCAATAAGCCTTCCAAAGGCCAAGTCAATGTTGAGGATTATGGTTTTGAAGTATGTTTTATTATTAGGTGTTATTAATTCAAGTATAGACATTACTTGAAAACCATCCTCAGCCAAGAGGGCAGATATCAACATCTATAGGTTGGGGGAAACATGAAATCAAGTTCACTCAAACAAGTCTATGCTAGTAAGTCAAAGGGGACACCAATATGATAGTGGGATTGGTTTTATCATTAGATCATCTATTAAATTAAATGGGAACTTTATTTTTTATCTCATATAATACCATGATAGGGGACACTCAGTAAAAACACAAAAGGAGAATGTAGGGTTTCAAGTGGAACACAACCAATTAACCCTATGAGAGCATTTATGTGCATTGGGTACCAAGTAAGTTTGAAATAGTGGGTAAGATATAATTTTGGAGACTCAATTAATATTTTAATGTGTCAAATATCATCCAATTTAGGTCTATACTCATTCAAACTACAAATGGTAGACCTATAGCTAAGAAGGGCATACATAGACAACATTTGCATTGATTCCTTGTCATTTGGAAGATTTATGAGGAAGAAAGTGAGAGTTAGGAGTGATTAATTAGTTGAGAGAAATTTAATCATGAAAATGGTAGTATAAATAGGCTCTTATAATATGGAAATCAGGTAATTATATGTTGAAATAATACAACATATAGTTAATATACCAATTTTGCACTTAGTCAATGCTTAGAAGTTTTGCCTTGGGAATTTTGATGTTTGGGGAGGTAGAGGCATCATTTCGACTTAAAATTTTGTAAATATGGTCATTATGACCCAAAATAACCCCTAATATATTCAAAATTTAATGAAAAATAGGGAAAATAATCTCTTTTTTTCCTTAGTTTTAGGCCACTTTCAGGCATGCACAAAGGTAAAAAATGAAGAAAATGTGACCAAAATGGGTGGTTGGTGTCTTGGAAACACCATGTGATGATTTTTTATGATTTAATAAGTTGTATGTATATTTAAATAACATTTATTGGGCCATGGGATGATGATAAAACACTCGTAATTATTGGTGGATAATCATATGTAGTCAAACCCCATGGGTCTCAATTACGCCTAAATCACAAATTAGAGGTCATTGGCACTTTTTTAACCTTTTTAGCATTCCAATCTATGGATTAATTTTTTATATATATATCAGGTATGTATAAACTCATGGTATGAATAAAATCCCACAAGGAAACCATTTTTTAGCTTAAGATCATCATAGGCTGCACAGATTGAAGGAATCCACTTGAGAAGCCAAGTTTGAATGCTCACCCCATAAAAGAGGTTTTGAATGGGAAATAAAGGAGTTACATGATGCTTTAAGGGGTATTTTGTATTTTTTTTTGAGTTTGGATGTTACATTTTTATGAATCATCCTTAAGGGTAAAAACTACCAAAATCCCTATTTTGAATGGGTTTGAAAAGATTGAGTTTGATACCCATCCAAATGGAATATTTGATTCATGAAACCTACAAAAGGTTTTAGGGGACTCTCAAAGGGTCCTTCACATGTCTTTTATATGTACCTTCAATTGTATAGATTTGTACAAAATGGTACTTTTTGATGTTTTTAGGAAAAATGAGTGCTCCAAGGAGTGTAGAAAGATAACAATTTATGGAAAAGGAATATTAAGACTTGTTATACCTGATGAATACAAAAATTTTAGATGAAATCATCCATGTGTGCCAAAATTATTCAACTCTTTTTGGCCAATTAGAAAATGCCTTCAAAGGAAAAGCCTTTTAAAGGCCATTTCATGGTTTTTGTACTTCTAGTGGTTCCAAACCACCAAAATTTACATGGAGCATGGTGGGGTCATGATAAAAGTGAATCAAATAATTTTTTAAGGTTTCACATATGTGTGATCTCTTAGATTCAAAATTTCTCTTCTAGGCATAAAAGGGCTAATTTGGCCTAATTTGGCAAGGAAATGGGATAGAAAACACAATTTCACTTGGATTTGGCTCACCAAATTTTGTATGGAGATGTAAAAGGTTAGAGGGTACCTATGAAAATCCTCATATTCTCACCAACACTTCCATATTATTATGATCCTAATGGGTGAATTTCACTAACACCTCAAGGTTTTGGTGTAATGGTTCATTATATTTGGTATCAGAGCCTACACGTAGGATGATGCACTATTACACAAAAAACTTGAGGCATTAGTTAAATCCACCTGTTAAGATCATAACATCCTATCATGCTTCTAAATCCCAAAATTTGGGTTGGATTTGTGCCCATTCACCAGGATCTCTGACATATATAAGCCTTAGACAAACACGACCATGCCGACATAGCCACCCACTCTATGACTTGAACTTAGGTGGTGGCTCTTATACCAAATGTAATAAAATATTACACAAAAACCTTAAGGCATTAGTGAAATCTTCCCATCAAGATCATAACACATAATCTCTTAGACAAGTAGATTTGCAGAAAAAAGGGCTATAAGGAACCCTTAGGAAATGCATGTTTTTGGTGGTGTTCCAAATCTTGATAAGTATTTGGTGATTTAAATCATCTTGAACCAGGTCTAATGTGTCCTCAAGAAGCTATTCATGATGGAAAAGTGTAGGTTTTATGCAAGATTTTAGAAATTTCCTCTTTTTCCCTCTATGCCATAGTGTAAAATGAGCCTTTTGAGGGGTTTGAAGGTTAAATAAGTGCATATAACCTATTATAAAGACTTAGAGAGTTAAATAAGGATATGAAACACCATATTCAAGGTATGAATCATTCAAGTAAGAGTTATAATGAAAGAAGGCTTTGGAAAAGGTCTCTAACAAGTGCAAATATGACTCTTCCTCTTCCAAAGCCTCATGTGTAAGACAAAGTCAATTTATAGAAAGAGTCTCATAACCAACTCTTGCCTAGTGTTTAAACAATAATTCATGATCCTAGATAAGGGTTAAAATCAAAGACTTTAAGGGACTTGAAGACCTACATGCATGGAGGAGACATATTCACCAAAGGAACATGCAAGCTAATTTTTAAGAGATATAACAAGAGTTTAGGTACTCTCCAAGTGGCTTATGATTGACAAAATCAATTTGAACATGTTCCTAAATCCCATAAAAATTTGATAACCTCTATTCCATGCCACTCTATGTAGGGGAAAAATTTGAGAAGGTGAAAATTCTACATTGGGTTTGAATAAGGATAAAGAAAAGGTCTTATGTCCTAGTTTTTAGGATTCTTGTCTCTTTCTCTCTCTCTTCTCTCCTATTATTTATATGTAAGCCAATTTTGGCATTCAAAAGGATCCTTAACCTGATTTTTAGTAATTCCATGCTTATAAAACATTTTACTTGTCTATTTTGATGAATAAGACATAATTCATACCTCCTCAAAGCTAGATTTAATGTATTTTCATGGTTTGGTGATAGAAAAAAGTGATAGTTATTTATTGCTCTCATATTTTACTTTCCTTATTAACTATTTTTATGTGTTAATATCATCCTTATAGGTTTCATAGTTTTCTTAAATATTCTTTTATGTTTTCCAAATGCAAGATTTCTCTAGTGTCTTTGAGACACCTAATGAATAGGTGCCTTAGATCATGTATCATGCCTCAGCCTATTGATGTTTTGGGGATATATTTTGAGAAGTGTATTTAAGTTATGTTCTTATCCATACCTTTAGTGCATAAAACACAAATGGAGGTCACATTCTGGTGTATCACCCAATTTTTGTGTATCACCTTAGTTAGATAGGTTTTCCTTTCAATTTACCTTCTTCCTTTTTCCCTTGCAAACTGGTAGTGTAGATTATGGACACTAACTAATACATAAAGAGAAGCTATCCCTTACAATATATATATATATATATATATATATATATATATATATTCAATCCACCTATTAGGCCACCCATAGCCTAGGATTTTCTCCATGTTACTTCAAACTATGAAGGCCTAAAATTACCTTCACAAGGGTGTAAGTCTAGAAGACATTAGTTAACTTACCTCATATACCTCTTATACATAAATACAAATAATATTATGCATATCATTGAATTCATGGGAACCATACAATCCATTAATTGGGTCTAAATAAAAGGAAACATTTCATAATTGATAGTGGTGATCCTACACTCAATACCTCACACTAGGAGACATAAAAAGACTCCAACATCTCAATAATTAAAAAAATACCAAAAAATAACAAAATATATAAAACTTATAAAACACTTTCAGCACCTACATGTTCTATTAGCTCCTTTTCATCCATGTTTTACTTCCATATTGAGGGATGGCATACTTATTTACTCCTATATACACATAAGTGTCACAATGCTACTTGAATGTGATATAGGAATACATAGATACATTATAGATTCTTATTCTAGGTGTTTGGATTTCCCTCTACTCATGTATTATCGACACTGGGGGATTCTACTTATTTGATCTTGATAAATGTAGGGCATATGATTTGATGATCACTCTACATTATCATTTTTGAGATTACATATGGACTTACACATGCCTTTATCCATTATTATAAATTACATAGGGTACTTAATATGATACACACTTGACATACTTATCCTACAAAATTTGATACATGGGTTAATATGACATTTTTATGTTGGTTTATTATTCTTTACTTTATACACTTCCTTGAGTGTCTTGACTTGTTATTGTATTCCTTTTTCAAGCATTTGAATATGTTCCTTTGTTTGTATCCCCCGTGCCTATTTATGATTTGATCGACATTTGCATATGTAACTTTTTGTAGTATGTACATTTAAATATGTGATTCTTTCCTTTATGGACATTTGTCTAAGTCATGTCCCTTAGATTGTGTGACATATGAATAAACCCCTTGTTTGTAGTCTCGTTGGACCATTGCCTCTTGACTTGCTTTTGAGTGTTCTTATGTGTGTGTTTTTTTTCTTGTTGAGGTTTTAATATTTATATCTAGATGTTTTCATCATATTTATCATGTATATTAGGAATACATGTGATCACATTGGTTTTATATGCTTTAATGATACATTTACCTATACATGTTCCTTATATATATTGCATGGTTATATTCACATATTATACAATTATCTTATCACTTTAAGGTGAGGTAACTAATAGTATTTATCTTTCCATAGCCTCAAGGGGGGATAATATTAGTGGATGAAGATCATAAAGACATGTTCTCCACACTTGGAACAATATCTAGATTATAGTGGGGACATGATTAGGAAGCATGTTATCCACAATCATTCAATATGTTGTACTTATATAAATTTACATAATATATTGGGGGCATGCTTTGGAATCATGTTATCCAAACTCATTTAGTATGTGTTATTTATATCTCTTTTCAAATACAGAAGGGGCATGTCATATGGGCATGGCTTCTACACATTCACAGTTCTTAGATTTGGTGGGGGCATGATTTGGAAGCATGTTCTCCACACCCATTCCATATTAAACATATATAGATTATAGTGGGGGCATGTTTTGCAAACATGTACTCCACATTGGTACTTATATCAATTTTAAAAAATTTCCATATATATTATGGGCATGCTTTGGAAGCATGTCCTCCACACTTACACAATTATCTGAATTGGCCAAAACACATATTTATATGATTTAGATTTGTAGTTGTGACAAAATTCTATACATTGATACTATTATTATACATAATTTTATCATGAAAAATATATAAGGTGTATATGATATGCAAAATATGCTTGATATTAAAAAATCCAAATCAATTTTAGATTTCAAAACTCTTTTATGTATTATTTCCATATCTCAGACTTTTTTGTACTAATACCCCGTAAAATTTTATAGAATTTTATTAAGGTAATCTAATTAAATATTTGGTTCACCTATTTGTATGGTTGAGGTGATCAAGTTAATTAATCTTACAAAAATTTTAGGTTGGACTTGATCATCTAGCCGTATTAGGTTAATAAGTATCATTAGTTTGCATGGTTGAGATAATCTCAACTAGTAGGTGGCAACTCACTTTTGATCCAAAGTTGGTGTCATGTTCCTTCTAATATCTCTCTAATTCCTTGGTTATATGTACCTTAAATATTTATTCTAATCCCAATTTCATAACTTTACAATGATATACCTTTTTTAAAATAACATGAAAATACACAAGGTAGTTACATTGAAAAATAGGTGTACTCCTAAACCTTGATCTTTCAATTTCAATCTATTTCAAGTACATTAAAATCAAAATATAAGAATTTATTTTATACTTTAACATGCTCTTAGTTATAGTTCAGTCACTAATGAAGCACTCAAATTGGGCAAACACAACAACAAAGTGTGCATACATACCCAGGTAAACATTCCTTTCATTTAAATTAGTAATTTAATTACTATATTAAAGGGGTTAATTATCGTTGATATTTTATGATTAAATAACACCTTAGTCTCATACAATTATAAAAATTAGACGTTGGTTTTTCCTCTCATTTATTTACATCTCTTGCTTCTACAAGTCTCACATGTGCTCTATCTTTGTGCCACTTATCCTATATCTTTTAGTTTGATCAGTTTCATGCTAATCACTCAAGCCTTCTATCTTGCCCACAATTCTTAAAATGTATTTATGTTCCGTAGATACAAGTTTATAATGTGTGCCTACTCTCCTAATCCCTAGACACTAATGTATGTGATAGAAATTAACATTGACATTACTATCCTATCCTAACACAAATATCCAATGCCCTAAATTCATCTAATTTATGAATGAAATGTATCCTAATGATTAAACTAAGTGTTTTATTATGAGTTATTAATCTAGATGTATTGATATAAATAAAATATTAACCCTCATTTTTTTCTCACCTAGCTACACTGAGTTAAAAAACAAAGAGCTTTCAATTGAACAAAACTTCCCTATTTATTTTATTTTTATCCCAGTCATAGGGACTACACATCTACAAGTCTGAAGTACTAAAGTAGAAGGCAAAGATCCTAATTTTCCAAGTTACAATATAGGCCAATGTTGTACTTGATTTGCATAAATTATATGATTCACACACACGACAACACTTAAGGGAGAACTACATCAGTTTGAGGCCCTCTTCGATGTTTTGGATATGTAGGTAGTTTCCTTTGAGAATGGGATCATTGAGGTTAGCTTGACACCATGTTCCTACTAACCCATTTTCCCTCAAGGTCCATTGAAGATGTAAATCTAAGGTTTTAATATTTCATAAGGAGTGATTATCCATTACCTAAATTTGAATTCATAAGAGTGAAAGTGAATCAAAACCTAAAAGCATATATGTGATGTGCATCATATTCTAGCATATATTCTATATATGACACAAGTGTCAATCCCAAATAATAGTGAAACACAATTGTCACATTTTGACATTATTATCTAGGGAGTGAGAGGTGTCAAATTTATAATCTGACGATTGTCCCAAAATCTCCTTCCCACCTTCTTTTAGCCTATTTCATATCTAGAATTAGTTATCAACAAAAAAAGATCAGTACTTCACTTCTTTTTCATTTCTATATCTATCATAGTTTTACTTTCCACATTTAGACTATCTTAGCATAATAAAATCAATGTATGATTATATATGAGTTTATCATCTAATTTCCCTTCTATAGATATATTTATCACTTGTGTGCCATATCATTTCTATATACCCATTAAATAATATATATAACCCCAATCTATATCCATTTTAGGGTTAAACAACTACATATTATTTGGTGCAAGATGTGGATGGGCTAAGGGATAGGAGAATGACAATGCTCTTATCCACCTAGTGTGGACCTATCTATAATGATCAAGAACAAGTATATTATGCTGGAAATAGTATGAGGGTGATCTTAAGCAAATTTCAAATTTCATTTTAATTATTTTTATATAGGACTGACCAAAAATAAAGGGTATATCCAACACATAGATAAAAGGTTCATAATAATGGATAATAAGAGTCATTTATTTGGTATAAATTCATGTGGTTTGTGATGTGTCTATAATTATCATTTTCAAGTACATGTGACTAGATTAATATGTCTACATTTATACCTTTTTTCTAGTAATGAAATATATAGAGTAAAGAATAAATAATTGACCCCAAATGTGTATAAATGACTTTATCCTTGAGATTATACCCTAATTATGTAAATCACACAAGTTTATTAAACCATGAAACAACACATGAAGTACTCATTTTTCCATATTCCAAAATTTGAATATGTTAAACTTTGAAAATTCAAAATTTGAAAGGAGAGCAAACAAGGAGTACACTTTTATGTAGGTGATTTTTTTCCCTATAATATGTAAACGATGATAGATAATTGTGTCCATGTGTTGAATCATTTGGATAATTTGAACCAATGGAAAATTGAAGATGATCAAGTCCCAATTGTGGTTAAATAATCAAGACCTTGAGTTGGAAAGATGCATATTCTAATTTTAATGAATAGGGAATTGTACCCCACGTAATAAAGAAACATTTTTGAACCAAAAAATATTTCATTACAAGTGGTAAAAAGGCTATTGAGTGTTAATAGAATCAAACTTACATCGTTTGAAATATAATATGTAAACACCCAATGGTTTTTATAGATGTAATACCATCATTTTTTAGCATCATTGAACCTAAATGTACATTACCTTCAATATATTTAATCATATTATTGTAGACGAGTCTAGAATCTATTTTCATGATAAACATAGAATGAATAATGTTCATGCCCCATCATGACCAAATTTATCATAAATTTTAAAAAAACTATTTTTCTTTAAAGTTGTAACTTTGATCTTTCAAGTATGTGCATAAACATATATCATGACTCTTTGAACATTATAACTTTGAATTTTGAAACTTTCAAATTGAAACTTTTAATTTTAAATAAGCATGAACCTAAATAAATATCATACCCATTTAATATTGTACTAGTTCATATATAATTAAATGAACCTACATGCTTAAATATATATGTATGTGTGGCTTGTAATTCACATTTTGATATTTTATAGTAGTTAGTATTTGGTTGTGGGCATGCTTAGTAAATTACTAGAGTTAAAGTCCCTATTTTATTCTACAGCTATCACATGGTAGCTCGATAGTCACTTGTCATGAAGAAGTTCTTATTTTTCCCAAGAGTAACACCAAATCTCCACATGGATCCCTAGTGCTCATCCAAGGCAATTTTTTTTTTATAGATCTTATAAGAGCACCATTAGCCTATGGAGTAAACAGTGGGGCCTACTATATGGTTACAATAGAAGGAAGTAATCATGTTTCAAGGTTGAAAACTTAAACATATCAGTTTGTGATGCTTCATAGGATGCCAAATTATATATAGGATTCTGAAAACAACACTCACTCTATTGCATGTCATGTGTCTCCATGGTACTTATCCAAGGCACAAATATCTATTATCAAAACTTTAAACTACACCATTTACTAAAAAGAAGGCACTCTATGCATGATACATGGATAAAATATATTAGACCCAAAAGATACCACATGGCATCATTCTCAGATCTCATAGATGAATTAGTTGTTAGAATTTAGATCTATAGCCTATGTGTAAAAATCCCTCATCGCATGAGCAAGTCCATTCGAATAAGAGTCAACATGTGTCCTAGTACAATCTATAAATTTAAAAGATGATGTCACATGTCCCAAACACAACTTAAGAATTTTTTGCTATGCCACGTGATTCATTTAAATGTGCCATAGATCAACATGGAATTTTTTTAGCTGATAGATCCAAGACTCACAAGAGCCTTTCAAGATCAACACATTGAAGCACCTAGACAATTTGATCTAAAACTTTATGTGATGTATATTTATTCAAGGCCCATTTTGAGAGACATAAGTGTCCCTCTAAAGGATACATGTAATACCCATGTTACTCCTATTTGAAAATATGAAGGAATACTCTAAGATCCCATCAAGACAAGCATGTCCCTAATGGGCCTATAAGATGATGACACATGTTATCCTTACAAGGTTGCATTTAAGATCAATAGATTGCCTTTGAGAGTAATGCATGACTCCCCTCTGAGCCTCACATATAATATAAAGTTACTGATAGCTATCAATAAGTTTTTTGAGAGTAATCAAAATGTGATGCATGTCCAAGCAAGATCATGATGGCCCATGAGAGAGACACCTATCCAAACAAGGTCTTGATTGTTTATGAGAGTGATAGAGATACCCCACAACTAATCAAATTAAAGGGCCCCATTATTAATAAGATTTCCAAAGGTAGTTTTAGAGGTAGACACATGTCATCATGGTGCTCTTTCTAATAATTATGGGGAATCATGAGGTGAGGAGGTTATGCCATATCCAAGATTTTGAAGGCCAACTATACCCATGAGTTGGAGTTCCTCATTCAGTTATAATGGCATCTTCATGAGCATGAGTGTTAGGTTTTCCAAGTGTCATTTACCTAAGATGCCATTATGACTATATAAACAAATCTCTTTTATTTTATAAAGGGTTGGTAGATGAATAATTATTTTTTTTATTATCAAAGAGTATCCATTTGAAATAAGTTCTAGTTTTAGAATAAAAGTAGCTAAAATTTATTTTATCTTTCATTCTATGACCTAAATATGTGGCCCTCATGGGAAGGATCAAATATTGTATATCATGCCTTTTGGCCTCTTTTATGATGTTTTCTACCAACCAATGAAGAGGGTGTGGTGTTCTGTGTCAAACTAAGTAAAGATTTATTGCTATTTTGTTATTTACATTCTCTGATTCTATAGTATTAGTCCTTGTTTATGTTATATAATTTAATTCATGCATATGATCTTTAAATAGTCTATGATGTTCAAAGATTAAATGTATTTTATGCAATTATAGGTCAATACTTTAAAGATATTGATGCATCACCATTGTTAGATTATTTTAGTTTTATTTAATTTTCCTTCTTATCCCTTTTCACCCCCAAATTGATCTAAAGAGATATCTTCTAAAACCTTGGAGGTTGATTTACAAACCACATTTGAGTCTTGCATCTATAAATCTTCCCATAGAAGGTTGTTCACCTAGAGTAAGAATTTTAGGAATCAATAGTTTTTCTTTTTTGGCACACTCGATGGGACTCAAGTTACTAGTCTACCTAACTAGAAGCCCGAGTGTATGAGTCATAGGCTCATTATAAGGTTATAAAAAACAAAGAATCCATGTTTTTTATTACCAACTTTAATAGATACAAATTGCCATAGAACCATAGGATCGAGTACAATGAAATGACCATAATAGATGCCCATCCAAGGACCATTGAGGAACTTCATGACATCAAACAATGGCAGCCCACTCATCCCTTCAATAGCTTCAAATACATGGGATCATATTATAGATATACATTGAAGGCACTCCACAAATTCTCAGGGGAAGATTTCAAAAGTGTGGTAGAACATCTTTACTATATATTATGTCACATAGTAGAACACAGGTCTAAGGCTACTAGTAACCTCTTTCAAAGGGTGTGATATTGATTGGTTTTGATCCCTACCTCCCAACTCCATCACCACTTGGGATTACTTTGGAAACATATTTTTTGAGTGATTCAATGAGAAGGTAAACTGGTCATCTCTCTTACAATAACTAATCACTATCAAAAGAGTCCCATAAGAGGCTACTATTGATTTTAATACCAAGTATGATAAGACCTAGCTAGGGATCCAAATAGAGGCTTAACCACCCATAGGTATGGCTATTGTCTTTTATCTCAAATACTTCAACATAGACATAGCTATCATGATTCAATCTTTTTGAAGATAGATGTTACTCGATGCATATAATCTAGTAGTTAGAGTTGAGAATAAATTGATAGATGCCAAGAAGCTTCCTCCTCAATCACCAATGCCAATGTTCCCAAAAATATCAATGTTGTCACAAGAAGTCTTGATCACCTCATAAGCGTCTCCTTCCATGTATGTATATCCACCTACTTTGGCAAGCATGTCATCTTCATCCTTACTAGCCATATATATGAAAAACATGAAGAGAATATTGTGGAAATTATCTAATGAGATAATAAACCTCAAAAGGTAATAGACCTTGACCCCAAAACCTCCTTTCCAAAATTACCAAGAAAGGAGATCACCCTACTAAAATAACCAGTACTAGGAGAGGCAGAGGTCGAATCATTAGGGCACCAAATCATTAGGTGCCAAACCATCAAACATGACTTGTGAATTAAATTATTTTGGTCCCTAATCCTTTGTAATTGGTCTCACAAAAAAAAAAAAAAAAACTAGTCACAAACTAGAATAACTTGGCAAATGGTTTAAATTCATGGTGCTTCACATGCAATGATATTCATACACCATGGAATTTCCTAAGAGGTAATCTACAATAAAAGGTCACTAAATAATGAACGCAATGGAATACACCTGATTTGACATTTTATAGATATTAGTCCCTAGGTATTGGGAATGATATCTTAATGGCACCGATGTAGGGGATGGCTTTGGAGTAAGAAGAGGAGATAGCCTTGAAGCATGCACTTTTATCCTAGGTAAAGGGTGAGGGTACTGTCTACGTGAGCAAGACCCAGTACAAAGGTTCCATGAGTCTAGTTGGAATATTTCACCTGATCGAAGAAGAGACAGGCTGAGACCCAAGAAGCCTTCACAAGGCCTAAAGTGACTTTAGAGAATAGCTTGGGATCCCAACTACCATTTTTGACTTATAATAAATGGAACAAAATAACACAAAACAAGCCAAAGGACCCCAAGGTATGACCATAATGGTCATATAATGTAGTAGAATAGTTCCACTAATGTTTCCCTCTGGGATGTCTTATCTATTCCCAAGCAAAAATTCTTATTGAAATAAGTGTTGAAACACTAGGAGAAATATGTGCAAGTTATCCTAGTTACAAATCCAACCCAAGCTAAAGGAAAGGAAACCAATAATAGTGTGTAACCTTATGTGTTATCCATGTTCATCAACTCTCAAGTAGGGGTAAGTAAGATGAAATGTACCTCATTTTATTTAAATCTCATTTTAGGAAAAAATATACTAGACAATTCTATATCAATTCTAGCACCAACACCATGGTAATAGCCAAATAGATTATGGATGTGCTTTAATTACACTATGGACCCTTAGAAAAAGGGGTGATGTAACTAGATGTGAATAAGGTTTAGATCATTAGTGTCATCAAATATCTTCCCCTGACCTTATACTCTTGTCTGAGCACAACAGTTTCTAATGAACTTGTGGTGATTGACATCCTACCAGTCTTCAGATAATGTCTATCAAGATATTTCAATACCAACATAGGTAGACACTTGTCTTTAGACTAGTCCCATCTAATCCTAAGGACCAAATATGGCTCAAAGTTGAAGGTATTGTCTGAGCCTCTACATCTCAAACACATAGTGGATGAGGCTATGGTAAAATTTGAAACAATTCACACTTATTTCTCTAAGAAAGAGATGCATTATGTAGAAATACTTGAGGAGGAAGGAGTGGATAATAATAGGAGCCCAAAGGAAGAGGTCCTTATTAATGAGTACATTGAGAATGATACTTTCATGAATTTTGATGCCACTAGCCTCAAGACCTATGTAATCCATGATGAGGATTAGTCCATCCTTAAGGTGATGAAAAATGAGGATCAAAACAAAAAACCCAAAGGTGAGCCCGATTTTTGGACCTTACATTTCAAAGATGTGAAATGCAATACCAGCTTTAGGGTAGGCATCTAGTTGGTATCTCCATCTGGGAAAGAGACCTTATGAGATTTATTATTCCAATTTTCTTACATGAATAATGAATCCAAATACAAAGCATTATTCCATGGCCTTAGCCTTACCAAGTGCATGGGTGTAAATCAGATAAAAGTGTTTGGTGATTATGAGTTAGTGGTGAGGTAGGTAAGATGGGTCATGGCTTTAAATAATGTCCACATGAGATCCTATCACCACCAAATATGGGATTTAATTGAATCATTCAAATATTTCAACTTTAAAATCATCCCTAGGACCATGAATGCATAAGAAGACAAGATGTCAACAATCATTTCCCAATTTGATCAGGTGATATATTTGTTCACCAATGAGTAAATAGTGTAAGTGATAATCAAACCCACCATTCCCAATAATGACCAGAACTAACAAGTGTTCAAAAATTATGCCTAAATCATTATGTTTCTCTAGTAGTCATGTAAATTTGTGGAGTAATTATAGCCAAAGATCGAAGAAGCCTATGGGGATCAGATCATGCAACTGAAATCTAATAAGTTTCTAAAGGGGATGAGCACCTTGGAGAAACTTTTTGATTCCAATGATGCAAATACTGATAAACTTTAGTTTATCATAGATAAAAGTGACTACTCTGAGCTTGGCATCAAAAAAGGAGGAAATTAAAAGTAGGGAAAGAAGTTTCCTAAAAGGATAGAGACCGTTTGGTATCTTTCTACAACAAATAAAAAGGGATGATGTCTATGACCTATGATGACCTGAAGGGGTATGACCATGAGGCAATTCAACATACAATCAATATAGTTGAGGGATCCAAGCCTATCCAACAAAATCAAATTCTAGTTGACCTAAAAATTGAGTCTCTCAGGGCTTACAAATTAAGGAATCTGATTAAATCAAGAATTATTTTCCCATTTAAGCATTTGATTTTGGTATCTAACCTAATTCTAGTGAGGAATAAGAATGGATAAATCTATCTATGTGTGGACTTGAAAAAATCATCTCTAAAGTACCATAACCCCCTTCCTTCCATTGAATATATCCTCAAAATAGTAGTAGGTTCCAAAACGTTTTCTCTGCTAGATGGGTTTTCAAGGTATAACCAATTATGGGTTAACAAAGAGGACCAACACAAGACCACTTTTAATACAAGGTGGGGGACCTTTGTATCTGCAAAAAAATTCCTTTTGGCCTCTTTAATGTAGGAGACACCTTCCAATGAGCCATGGACATAGCCTTTAAATTATTGATCAAAAATATCATCCTCATTTACCTTGATGATCTGATTATATTCTCCAAGAGAAGGGAAGATCACTTTGATCATCTATAGAAAATTTTCAAAAGGTTCCTAGAATTTGGGATGTCTCTCAACCCTAATAAATATATTTTATGAGTCCTAAAAGGCAAGTTGCTTGGATACATGGTATCTAAGGAAGGGATATCCATTGATCTAGAAAGAGTAAATGCCATCAGGGACCTAGCCTTACTAGTAAATATAAAGGGATCCGATCTTTCTTAGGAAAGATTAATTTTGTCAATAGATTTATATCTAACTTTGTAGGGCTAGTAAGGCTAGTCACATTAATGTTGAATAAGGATAAACCTTTTAAATAGACCCTTGAATGGAGAATAACATTTGATAAGATCATGAACGTGATATCCACTGCACCTATGTTGGTTAATCTTGACTTGTCCAAGAATTTCATCATGTATGTTTATGAAAGTGAGAATATCTTGGTGGTTGTGTTAACATAGAAGGAAGAAGAAGGGAAAGGTGAAAAATTGATTACCTTCTACTCAAGGATCATATATGAGTATGAGATCAAGTAAAATTTTTCTAAAAAATAAGCATTCACCATCGTCAAAAGTCTCAAAAATTTAAGGTACCTAGTGGCAGGGAGCAAGATAATGATGTATGTGTCTCATTATAACATCCAATAGTACATAATGGAAGGAGAGATCACATAAAAATGGGCTAATTAGATCACCAAGATCCTATAATATGATTTTGAAGTCATACCAACCAAGGTGATTCAAGAAAGGGGGTTTTGTGAGTATCTGACCAAATACACTAGTGCCCTAGAAGAAGAACAAGATGCACCAAAAATAATTTTATTAAATCAATATGAAACTAAAAAATCTTGGGTTTTTTATAAGACCCACTTCATGCTAAACAACTGATACCTAGGTGGTCTCCCTGCACACAAAAGGAGATTTTATAGGTTATAGGGAATCATTTATATGCTAGTATAGGGGATCCTTTTCAAAAATAACTTTGACAAGGAGCTCCTTTGATGTCTTTATATCAACCAAGAAAGCAAGATCCTCCAAGATATGCATTTTACCCCTTTTAGTGGCCATTTCTTGACATATATGACCATGACCAAGATCATGCACATGGTATATTACTATCTAACCCTATTTTTGGATTGTCATTAGGTAGTAAAAGATGATAATAATGTGAATTCTTCATGAGAAAGTAAAAGAATTCATCCATGCCACTAAACTTGATCGTGTCAATGAACCTTTCACATAGTAGGGCATAAATTTCATCAAGATGATCAACCCCATCTCTAACATAGGCCATAAATGGAACTTATGGACATTGATTACTTTAAAAGGTGGACCAAAGTAACCCCATTGAATGAGGTAACCAAAATATGATCCTCATTTCCTTAGAGGAACTAGTAGAGAGGATTAGCCTTCCCAAGATTATCATATCAAATAATGTGAAGGCCTTCCTTGGTTTTAAGATTTTGTAATTTTCACTCTAAAATGGTGGTTTTATGAAAACTTCAACCAATTACTACCCACAAGGGAATGGGTTGGTTGAATCAACCAATAAAAACCTCATTAGATTGATCAAAAGGATGGGTGTTGACTAATATTGGGATTGGTATAAGTATGTGAAAATGGCTCTATGGGTTGACAACATTACTTCCAAGTAGATGTTGAAGACATCCCGATATGAAATAATATATAGAAAGGAAGTTGTCATGCCCATATCAATAGAGTTTCCTACCTTAAAACTTTTGAAAGCTACTTAGATAGTGGAGAATGGAGTGATGGAGATTAGTTTGGTAGAATTGCTTAGCCTTTAGGAGGTGAGATAATGAACTAGTGATGATAAGTTCACCTAATAGTAGGTGGTCAAGTGATGGTTTGACAAGAAAGCATCTAACCCAGGATTCAAGCCAGGGGACTTGGTTTTAAAGTATGATGAAAGGGCTACTAAACTATACCAACATGAAAAGTTTGATTCCCTATGGAGGGGACCCTTTCACATTATTAGTGATAGGCAAGGTAGTGATTTCTAGTTGGAACATCAAGAAGGAAACACCTTAGATATTCTAGTTAATGGGATCCACTTAAAATAATTGAACTAATCTAACTGGTCCTATCATGTGCATAGTTAGTTCCCCTTTTGTTGTGTGTTTCCCTTTCTTTATTATTATTTCCCTTTTCCTATTATTTAATTTTGAAAATGAGTATCATTGTCACAAGTTGTTCATCTTATTTGAGGGAGAAAGAGTGGATGACTTTAAAGGTTGCTCTTCAAAATTTGTAAGTTTTGTAGGCGTCACCCTTTTTGTTTTTTACTTTGATTGGTCTCTGAAACCAAAATTTTGGGTTCTTCCATATTTAGGTAGATTCCCCTAAAATTTTCTAGGAACTATGGATCATAATCCACATTTTTATATTTTGGAGAAATTAGTGTTTGGTCATGGGCATGCTCAGCAAAGCTTAGGAGTTGTTTCATCCTCCTCTTTTCCCTTAGTTTTCACTTCAATTTTAGTTAAGTCTAGATTTCATTCCATGACTAAAACCTGAACCTCATTTATCACAAAGAAGTTATTAATTTTTTGAGAGTAGAACCAACTCTCCATGTGGTTCCCCAACCCTCATCTAAGGTAGATTTAGTTTTTTTAATTCTTATAGGAGTGTTATTGGCTAAAAAAGTAATGAATTGGGCCCACTATGTGGTTTAAAAAAAAGGAAGAAATCATGTTTCAAGGATGTCAAATTAAATGTATCAATTTGTGATTCCTCATGAGACATTAAATTATAGATAGGATTCTAAAAGGAACACTCACTTTACAGCATGCCATGTGTCACTATAGTACTCATCTGAGGCACAAATCTCTACTGTCAGAACTTTAAGCTATGCCATTATCTAAAAAGAAGTCACTCTATGCATTTCACTTGGATAAAATCTATTGTACCCAAAATATGCCTTATGGCATCATCTTGATAGCTCATAGATGAATTAGCCATTAGAATTCAAATCTATAGGATCCTGCGAGTAAGTCCATTTAAATCTGAGCCACCACAGACCCCAATATGATCTAGTAGTCAATGAGATAATGCTACATGTACCAAGCATAACCTGAGCATCTTTTGAGATACCATGGGATTCCTTAAAATTACCCTTTTAATAATGTGAAAGCTACCAAATTGATAGATCCAAGATTCATGAGAGCCTTTCAATATCGACATATGGAAGTGCTCAGACTATCTGATCCATGACTCAATGGGGTATAGCTATTCAAGGCCCCTTCTAAGATCCATAAGTTTCCCTCTAAAGGACACATGTCATACCCACATTATTCCTATCTAATAATCCAAAGGAATCCTTTGGGATTCCACTAAGATAATGAATGTACCCACTAGCCCATGACATGATGACACATGTCATCCCTATAAGGTTACATCCAAGATCAATATATTTCCTTCAAGAGTGATGTGTAGCTCCCCTATGAGCCTCATATTTAGTACAAAGTTGTCTAAAACTATCAATAATATTCCTTATATTAATCAAAAAGTGACGCATATCCAAGCAAGATCATGATGGCTCATAAAATAGACACATGTCCAAACAAGGTCTTGATTACTTGTGAGAGTGACAGGCACCCTCACAACTAATAAAATTAAAGGGAATCATTCTTAATAGTATTTTTAAAGGTAGTTTTAGAGGTATACACATGTCACCATGGTGCTACTTCTAAGCAACATGTGGAATCATGAGGTAAGGAGGTTGCACCATATATAATATTTTGAATACCAACTACAACCATGAGTTTGAGTTACTCATTTAATTACGATGGCCTAATCATGAGTGTGAGTGTTAGGATTTCCATGTGTCATTTTCCCAAGAGGCCATTATGCCTATATAAGCAAAGCTCTTTTCTTTTGTAAAGGGCTAGTAGATGAATAATTATTTTTGTTATTATTATAGATCCACCATTTGAAATAAGTTCTAGTTTTAGAATAGAAGTAGCTAGAGGTTATTTAGTATATCATTCTATGACATCAATAGGTACCCCTCATGGGATGGATCAAATATTATATACTTTACTTTTTGGCCTCTTATATGATGTTTTCTACCTACCAATGAAGAAGGTGCAGTGTTTTATGTCAATATGAGTAAATATTTATTACTATATGCTATTTCCATTCTTTTTTTCTATAGTATTGGTTATTTTTTATGTTATATAATTTAATTCATACATATGATCCTTTAATAGTTTGTGATGTTTGAAGATTTAAGCTATTTTATGCAATTGTATGCCAATACTTTAAAATTCTTGGTGCATCACCCTAGTTAGCTTATTTTAGTTTTATTTTACATTTCCTTCTTATCCCTTTTCACCCCCAAATTGATCCAAAGAGCCAAATCCTAAAATCTCAGAGGTTGATTTACATACCACATTTGAGTCCCATATCTGTAAAGCTTCCCATAAAAGGTTGTCCACTTAGAGCGAGAATTTTATCTATCAAAAGTATTATAAAAATGTAACTTATTTTTGTAATTTATTTTTATATGCCCCATGTATATACATTCGTGTATGATTATTTACATTGAGTATTTAAAAATTGACTTCATATGCAATTTATATTCCTTCATAATACATATTAATGTTCCCATATATATATATATATATATATATATATATATATATATATATATATATATATATATATATATATATATATATAGACACACACACACATTCGTGTATGATTATTTACATTGAGTATTTAAAAATTGACTTCATATGCAATTTATATTCCTTGGGCACATTAATATGTATTATGAAGGAATATAAATTGCATATGAAGTCAATTTTTAAATACTCAAAGTAAATAATCATACACAAATGTGTGTGTGTGTGTGTGTGTGTGTGTGTGTGTGTGTGTGTGTGTGTCATGTTTTCTAATTTTTGAATTACTTTAAATCTTTGAAAACTTGTAATTTGATTTATAATCTAAATTTTCATTACTTTGAACCTTTGAAAACATATTACTATATCTAAAATATGATTGTTTAATATTCATAGAGGCTTGGATTTCAAATATAATCTGACTATATAGGGATCCAAAAAATCACTTATCTCAAAAAAAGAGGTAATTTTAAAATTTGATAAAGATATAATTATGTATTATAGTGTCAACATGTGGTAATTAAGTCATCATAGTTAAGTATTAATGAATCATGTATGTAAGATATTGAATGTGAGGAATGCAAGTGTCGTGTATAGATAAATTTAACAATGAATAATGCAACAAACTTACCATCTCATAGGTAACCTAAATAGTATAAGTGTGTGGTGTGGATCATAGAACCACTAATCAATCTCAAAAAGCACATAATGTAATGTATTTTCACACAATATCATACAATGAATATGAGGGACACATATAAGGTAATTTTACATATTTCATACATTGAATCAAACATTTCAAATAGGGCAAAAGGCCACAAGTAATGGACATGTTCAAATGTCACACACACCAAGTAAATATCTCAGCGAGATGTTAAATAATTTTTTAGACAACTAGAAAGGCCACACAAAATAACCAATAAATATGTATCCTATCTTGAAATAAATGTGAACAACATCATATGATCACATAAAAAATTAAAATGTGTCGATTCCATCTACATGTGTAAATATCATATTATGAAAATATTAGCATATCCATGTAACACAACGTAAAATATGAGAACATATAAAAACACTTGTAAAATATAAAGTTCAACATGGAATTTTAGTTTATATATATATATATATATATATATATATATATATATATATAAACTAAAATTCCATGTTGAACTTTATATTTTACAAGTGTTTTTATATGTTCTCATATTTTACGTTGTGTTACATGGATATGCTAATATTTTCATAATATGATATTTACACATGTAGATGGAATCGACACATTTTAATTTTTTATGTGATCATATGATGTTGTTCACATTTATTTAAACATAGGATATAATATAGCATGTATATATTAAATTTCCCCAACACATACATGGTCACTGGGTAGAAGGAAATCTAAAATCTAAAAATACGTGTATAATGTATTTCATACATCACACTCATATCCCTCATGAATTGTATGTGTGTTTCGAAAATAATTATTCTATTTACTAATACTTATGAAAAATAAATTATGTAAAGAAGTAAACTAACAACTATTTTCATTCTCAAGTCCTAAATTTTTAATAATTTTTTAAATTTCTTTTTGTATTTTTTTGAGATATTGTACCATATATAGTAATAAAATGAGGTGTGTAAGATTCATGTGTATAAATATGTAAATCAATCTATTATAAATCATGTAAATCTCCCATACCTAAGGATGTTAGAATACATGTGATTGTAGGTGTTGATATAGGAATAAAAATAATAGCATAAAATGGAACACCTAAAGTGGTAGTGTAAACTTGAGCTTATTTCTTTTATACATCTATTGCAATATATAATATTTAATCAATATTATATGGTTTGGCAGTAAGATATTAAGTGAATCATTTTTTTATTATCTTTGTCCACTTGCTTTGGATTAGCATTCTCACCCTCAACAGTAATGAGAAATTCATCAATAGGGAGTGTAATATGCCTTATATCTTTCTAAATGTACAACTATTCATGTTCCTAATTCATTCTTTAATTTACAAATATTTTCCTTAATGGTGTTGCTATCTTAAGATTAAGGCTTAGTTTGTTCATCGATCATTTTTACTTTTTTTTACTTTATCTAAATTTTATTAATGCAAATATATAATGATTACAAATAAAAACCTAGAAAATGGCACAAAATATAATAGTGAACTTCAAAAGATGTAATAAAATGCATTTATTGTTCATAATATTTGAATTTATTTTTTTTGAAATTTTAAACAAGGATTAAGGATATATCTAGTCAATGTGTGTTGCTTTATATACTATTAAATATATTGATCACAATTATAAATAGTAAAAAACATATAATAAATGAGTTAACTACAAAGGATTATGCCATCCCATAGGTACACTATACCATTTATATACTTATCAAAGTTAACAACTTAGTAGTGAAATACATGAACTAATAGTTGAAGGCTTTCTATGGATGAAAATGAAAACCCTATACATTTTTTATATCTCATGGGGTACGTGTAAAATAAATTTTGTATATAGTGTTATCTAATGTTTTGAGTATTATGGCATTATCCCTCACACCATTAATCATGTAAAATGGATGATTACTTTACCTAGAATGACCACTCTTATTATTTTTAAATCTATCAGAACATAATTCAAAGAAAAGAATGATAGGAAAGTAAATCAAAATTAAATCATCATGAAATATATTTCTCTAAGTGAAACAAGAATTCAATCTAAATCCTTGAGGATAAAGAACTTTTTTATTTATTGGTTTGAAGTCATGAATTCTAAAATCTTAGAAAAAATTCTCGAAAAGGAAAAGAATGCTTTAAGTAAATGTATTAGTTCACCAATATGTTTTAGAGTATTTTTGATATAAAATTAAAATGTACTATTGATAATAAGTGTAAAATTAGAGAATATTAGAATTGTAAAGGTGCACAATGATTTAAAAAATATAATTTTGACAGTTTTCTAAATATAAAAAAGGTTATTTTTGGGAAAAAAATAAGGAATATGTATACACACAATATTTTTAAACATTATCAATTATTGATGCTTTCTCTCTTACAATAACCCATTGAGCCTCAATCTCTCTAAGTGCATGCCTTAAAGGGTGCACCAAGAAAGGGTTGGGTGGACCTTTGGTTCTTTGCTAGATTTTTGACCCCTATACCACCACCTAAAACTAGTACAAGTCCCTCATACATTTCCCTAATATTTGACACCTCACTCATACTCTTCTCTAAGAAACTCACCATATCAAATAGACCCTAATTAAGTAAAACCAAATTTTACAATCTACCAAACATAGTCAATAGGTTCCACTTTATTATAGGAGTAGTGCACATTACAAGACTGAGTCGG
The DNA here is from genome assembly GCA_037957365.1 of Torreya grandis. NCBI lineage: Eukaryota > Viridiplantae > Streptophyta > Pinopsida > Cupressales > Taxaceae > Torreya > Torreya grandis. The sequence goes on along the minus strand of JARHVA010000549.1, from coordinate 3,764,692 downwards.
CCTAGACCAACTGAGTTATAGACCTAATGGTTATATTTCCAACCTAACAAAGTTGATTAGGATAACTACATTAGCTAAAATTATAAAAGGGCTTAGGTTCAATTCAAATCTCTATATACCCCCTTTCACTTAATTTCCAAGAGAGAGAATAATTCATTTGTCATTATTTATAGTATGCATTTTTTCCATTCTAATTGAGGAGTCATTTTTTAATGTTTCATACTTAGAGAAGAACTTTTGTCTTGTGAAATCTTGAGATTCACTAGGACATCCTTAGCTAGACTATAGTTGATTGTACATCCTTATCTTCTTCAATAATACATAATAACATCTCCTAAATAACCATTAGCTAAGGAAGACATTGAGGCTCAATGATTTTATCTTCAAGGTAAGTATTCCTAACTCTCACTCCTCTATTTTGGTAGATATATTTGCATAAGTAATGTTTAATGATTATATTTTCTCTCCTTTCTTAGGATTACCTCTATAATGAATCGAGTAGAGTTTTATTTTGGATATTTATTGTTCATGCTTATCTACCATTTGTGCTACAAGATTTAGTGACCACTAGATTAGATTTAATTATTATTGTATTATATACCTAGCTAGGATTATTATGTGGTGTTGTTTGACTAGAGGCTTTGAAACCCTCTCTAGCCATTTCATGTGATAAGATATCCCTTAGGTAGGTTTGACATATTTGTATTAGTTATGACCCTAATTATCTAAGTATCTATAAGCATCATATCTAGTTGATTCATCTTCTTTGAGTTAGGTTTGATTTATAGATCAACTTCAATTTTAATTGCATATATTATAGTGAACCCAACATGAACTAAAACTTGCATATTTTTTATTTTTATTTTCAAACTATTGCATCGATCATGTCAACATAGTATAACACTCTCTGTGTAATTTTTATTACTTTGTCAATTTGGTCAACTTAGTTTTTGTGTGAAGGCCATATTCTTCTATAGATAACTGGGTCAATCCCATCGACCTAGTTTAATACTCTTTATATAAGTCTTTCAACTCTATCAACTTGATCAAATCTATTCATATTTATCTTCAAGTTTAAACCCTCATTTTGAAAAAATAACTTTAAAATAACAATTCATCATCTCTAGCACATTACTACATTGATCCAATTAACTTCATCTTAATTATCTAGTTTATTCTAATAGCCTAGTTATTTCCTCTTCTCAATTTCTCAAATTTATTGTCTTGCCTTTTTTAAAAAATTTAAATATTTAGAATTATATTTTTCTAGTTTTTTAGTTCTATATAAACTATTCCTTACAGTAAACTAAGGAAATCCTAGCGACTTAGTTCATAATTTGCTTAGTTCCTAGACACTATGTTGGCCTGATTGACACTATTTATGTTGGTCTATCTTCCAATGGACTGTGTAGATCTAATCAACCTTGTTCTATTTTTTTTTACATTTTTTAGTAAACCCAATAGAATTTGTTCTATTTTCTTAATTTTAGAAAAGGAAATTAACCCACATTGATATTAATTAACTCACTTTACTTTTATCTACTTGATTACTTAATTAGTGCACATATTATAGATAAGAATGTTAATTTGCCATATTAATCACATTATTCCCACACTACCAAATCATAAAAATATCAAATGAGAAATTAAACAACTCTACTAAGGTCTACCTAATTGTATTTCATCACCAAAGGGGAAGCTAACTCAATGTTCTGACCCAGAATAAAAAATGGTTAATGTTATATTGTAAAACCACATGACACCCTTATCATTGATGGATTATGATGTGAGGGCATAGGCCCCAATACCAAACCTATAATATCATAAACACATACCATTTTCATCCTTAACAAACCTATCACTAGCTTTAGCATACCTCTTCTTAGGTCCCTCGTAAATCCCAAATACCCTATCACATTTTAAGTCATAATTTAAAATACATTAGGAACATTCAATTATCAAATTAACATTTATGTTTTTCATATTTCTACTTTTTGTTTGTAAATTATATTTTGTTTTGCAAAACTTGTATTAAAAAATGTTGGTACAAGGTTTATGTTGTGTGATGCAACTAGATCAAATAATTCAATAGAATTTATTGTGTGTTAGATTAACTTCTCTGTAAATCAATATTCAGTCATCTAAATTTATAACATTTCATTTTTTTCTTACCTACAGAATGTATTTGACCTTTTCGACTTAGTTTCCAAAATACTTTTCTACTTATCCTCCCACATAACATAGGTAATTCATTTGACTATGTCTCTTATAGACTTATTTGTTAATTTTCCCATAAAATAGAGTTCATCCATTCAATTGTGTCTCTTACAAGCTATTATATGTATCTTCTTATAGAACACAGTTGACCTATTAGACCTAGTGTACACATAAATTTTATTCATTTTAAGTAAGTGATTAATTTTCCCTTTTTTCATGGACCATTTATTTAATGATTCCATAGAAAAAAATCAAATCGTCATGATTAATTTCACTAATTTTAATAAACATAGTAAAATACATTTTATGTTAAAACCCATATCAAAGTAACACCCATGTTTCCACTATAATTACCAACTAAGGAAATCCTCCCTATTCTATGACATTTAATCCTTTATTTATTCAAATTATAGAAGATAAAAATGACCCTTAATATATTGTTGATATGATTCTTTTCATAAATTAATATCCCCAACATAGAGGTAAAGATCATTTAGTCATTTATGGCATCATGATGGGACCTCATTTTGGAGAACTTCATTCACCTTCACATAGCTTTTCCATAGGATTTGGGGAAAGTCAATTAATGAGTTATTAAACACCTTTACCCACTATAATTTATCCTTATAACATAATGATGTCATCCTCCATGTATTCTTTCACCTCCATGCTAAGTATTTATATCAACATGGTAGGTATATCATTTAGTGGGCCTACCCAACACACCCACACTAATACCCAATTTTAATAAACTCATCATGGATCTATTACAACTAGTACTTATCATGATACTATAGCTTATCATGCCATTATTGCATCTCATAATACTAGTGCATCCCAAATTATTAACACCTCACAACACAATAATGCATCTAATAATGGTTGTACTAGTCAAAATAGTTTTCAAACTAATCAAATACTATTGAAAACTCTTAACCAAATGACTAATTTTCAACTAATAATGAAAATGAAATGATTCAGATGTAAAACCACTTATTGAATCTCCAAAATAAGCCTCAACATACTAAATGGGGAGTGGAAAAACCTAATGCCACCCCAACCCACCCTTAAATATGTACATGATAACCTTATACCACAACCACCACTCATTAACAAAACTATTGAACACATAAAAAGTTAACCTCTTGTGCCTCAAATTGCAAATATTGAAATAGGGGTTATCATTCCCACTATCACTTATAATGGATCTACAGATACTACTTTACACTTGAAAATAATTTTCAAATATATATAAAGATTAGGATAAACTTAGTACATTCATTGCCACTAAAATCTTAACTAAAAATCTCTTATAATATTGTTTAGATTGGTATAATAAAATTAAAACCCACTCCATCACTAGTTTAAATGACTTGTTCAAAGCATTTATTCAAGAATTCCAAACTAGTGATCTTCCTAAAAATAACTTAGCCCATTTTATCAATTTTACATAATTAGATTCTGAAATGCCACAAGATTTCATTAAAAAATGGAATTATTTATGTAATAAATTTTAGCACAATATAGAGGATTAGAATGTTTTACACTTATTCACTATTTCTCTTTATCCTATATTAAACTATCACACTAAGAATATTTCCCAAAAAACTTTGGAAGAGGCCCTTGACCAATCTAAATTTCAATAATTCTTTATATGTTGATTTGAACCTTGATTCCCTCTAATTAGAACTCACATTCTTGTAAAAGCCAAAAAATCACATGAAATAAATTATGGTCTTACAGATACATATGATTACATACACACCATCCAATCCATTACTCCAAACACTAGAGTGGATCATGTTCCTCCACTTCCTCTAAATAATAATTCTCATTCTAGTTCCAAATTTTCTTAAGGACATAATACAAATGTACATAAACCTCTTTCCTTAGCATAAATTCAAAAGTGTCTTCCGAAACCTTCACCATGAGATATTGATCCTAAATGTCTTTTGAAACATTGGTATGATCCCTAAAAAATTTGTTGGTTACATGTAAGTTTGGGTCATTCTCATGAAACTTGTTGCCAATTAAAAAATATTTATATGGAATATCTCTCTTGGACCCACATTTGACCATGAATATCTCATATATAAATGTCAACAAGCTTATGAAATATAACATAAATCTCATTAAACCAAAACTAAAAATGAAGTTTTAAATCAATCCAATGCTTATTTAGCTATCTATAAATATCCTCTTCCTAACCATCAAGATAAAACTAAAAACTATGCATACTACCAATAAAAATGAAAGTACTATATATCCTAAAATAAATAATGATAATGTGTTCAACATGAATAACATAAGGAGATTAGTTTGCTATATTTATCAATATATATCCTCTAACTGTCTTTTTTTTATGAAGTTTCACATTGTTCAAGATACTTACCCATCACATATCATAGAATTGGGGCATGTGGAACCAAAAAACACATAATTATCACATCCAAAAATACAAATCGATAATACCTCTCATACAATTGATATAAATTCTACTCCTCTAACTAAGATACCTCTAGTATATGTCCCCCAAATTTCACTTCCCCTTTCTTCCATTCAAACATAAGAGACAAAACAAAACCACATCAACTAAGATCGATCAACCCACTTCAAAAAAATATAAACCACATATTCCTTATCAATAAAAATGTCATTGTGCATCCATCCCTCATTTAATAGACTTATTACAACATTATGCACCTTTATCTAATAATCCTTTAATGGGTTATGATGCATGAGATCCCATAATGGAAATTTCCCATTTTCCATCCCTAATTCCTTTCCTAGAACTTATGAGAAATTCCCCACATCATCATAATAAAATAATGAAATTAATATTCAAAATGAAAATCCCTTGTCCTCCACCCATTGGGTACGAATCCAATTTATCAATATCTAAAGACAAAGTTATCCAACATTGTAAATAAAGGTCCATCCATGTTGATGAAATAGTAGACACTTCTTTTTCACTCAAATTTCCTCTCTTCTATGATTTCTAATGACATATTGCTTTGTGTGGATGATGCATTTTAATTCATTAGCATATAAATAGGATATATCCAATTAAAACATGCTTTAATCAATGAAGGATTAGGCACCTATGTTTCTTCCCTTGATTTTATTAAAACACTTTGGTATTATGAATGTAATCTTAAATCCATGCAAAGTAAAAACCAAGGGTATTATATAAGGTAAAACCATCCTTTAGGTTTTTTTTGGATTCTTATTATTATTCTTCCCATCATTATTATTATGAAATTAATTATATTTAACTTTATACTTTCATATAATATCTTACTCAGTTGACCTTAGACACATCGCATGAGAGAATCTACCTTGTCCACATGCTAATGTGTTAAATTTCCCTAGCAATGTGCTATATTCAATATTCAAGGAGATAAAAATCCTTAAAATTTTGAAAAATTACAAGAATGAGGTGTTTTTAAAATACCTACCCTTGAACCCTTACTTAGCATTCCATTTCGAGAATGACAATGATTTAATTATCCTATCAAATCTACTAGAGGTTATAATGGCCATCCTAAATTAATAGGAAACATTCCACCTAATATTTTAGACTCAAATGATGATGAAAAAAATGAGATAATTTTAAAGGTTAAAAATTCCAATCTCTATCCTATTATAATTTTTAAACTAAATCCTTCTCTTTGACCTCGATCCCATAAAAAACACTTGATCAAAATACCAATTACTCTAGCTAAAACTAAACATTATATCCACCATGATTATATAGATAATATAATAATTAATGCATGTATTATTTACTTATATTCACCTAATTACTATTATGGTTATTATTTAGATGACACATTTATCACTCCTTTAGTTTTAGTTTTAGTTAATATCAAAAAGTCACAATCAAAATAAAATTCATGATTAATATCACACCTTCTATTTGTAATCAATGTTTAAACTCCATAGTTGGCCTCATAATACATCCAAGGTCCATTGGGGTTCAGTAGGCTAGTATATTGGATAAGATAACTAAAAATTATCTATAGTGCTACCTACTTTCTCATGTAAGTACCCAATATTCACAATATACCAATGACTCTATAACGGATCTTGAAGAATGAGGAACATGTTGTGGGAAAGTAGGTCCATGTTAATTTTCTTGTATATATAACCTTCATGACTTGATCTCAGTACTCCACTTATTTGCCAATAAATTTTTGTGTCTAATGTGAACAAATATCTTTCGCATTTTAGGGTCACTAAAATCTTAGTGAATTATTATATTATTAATACACCTCAAGTCTACTAAGGTTTCATTATAAATTTTTATATCATGTTTATTATAGTCCTTTCATTAACTACAACAATCCAAATATTTATCCTTGATGAATATGTTTTGTTAATTTATCATACTCCTAGAGTTATTCCATTTGTGAGTTACATTATAAGACCTTGGATAGGACCAAATATTCCTCAAAAATTTATCCTTACCACCTATAATCACATCACATATTCTTATTCACTTTAGTGGTGTTCCCTTTACAAGTTGTAGTATAATATCATGGATAGGACTTGTATTTTCTCACAAAATATTATTAAATACTTCCATAACATTAGTCACACAAATAAATATCAAAATTTTATTATTAGTTTATTTTTCATACTTTTAAAACATTTGATATAACATGTGTTCCATTTTATTACAAATTTATAATACTTTCCATCTTGATTTAGTATGATTTATCTTGTTCTCATTTGGCTTGATTTATTTTTATATATACTTTTCAATCATTTTCAATAACATGTTTTATATTTTATTATAAATTTCTCATACTTCCGATCTTTATTTACTATGACTTATCTCATTTTGATTTGGTGCATTTTCATTTTCTTTACACTATTACAAACATTTTCTATTCTTACTTCATCTTCCCAATTTGATTTACTATATTTATTCATCTTGTTATTTTACACATTTACCATCATGATTTAGTGTGTCTTAAATTTTATGATTATTTAAATACTCTTCCAATTTCTATGATTTTCTTTTTAACCATGCATGTGTCTCACATAATACTAGAAAATAAATCATACACCATAAATTCTCCCTTAAGCATATACATTCATATTAAAATATATGTTCTAGAATGAAAATACATACATCCATCATACAAATATAACCCATAAACTAAGAAATATCCATATCCATATATATCAATATTTTGATACAACACAACATTATACAAATTATAACAATATCAAAAACCCTAAGGTTGTGTTCCATCATGTCTATCTGGTGGATGAGCCACACTACCTATATATGACTATGACTATATTTTTTGAATAGTCAAATATAATGAAGTTGTACAAAATCTAAGGCCATCAATTTGTCCATATAGATTGGCCACCTAGGCCTAAACATCTTTTAAATCTATCATAGTGGCCATATGAGCAACTCACTCCTTGGCCAACACCTACCAAGATCATGGCTCTCCATATATAACTCTAAGGGTTAGTTTTAAACCATATGATAATTTTTTTAGCTCTCTCACTACCTCCCCAACTAATAGCAACTAACTAGCGAAAAATAGGGAAGATGGTATAATAAGATCTAACATGGTGATAGTATCATGCTACAATAACACCCCATCCAACATATTATGGTGTGCTACCCAAACTACTATACCCCATATAAACTCATCCTTAGTAGTATCTATAAAAAAAACTAAATATATATTAAATCTCACATATATCTAAATATCCAATCATATATATAAATAAAGTATATATATATAATTATATAACTAATCATCTATCAAATAATCAAACAAAAACCATTACTTACTAAAAATAGTATCACCAAACACCTCCACCATATCATTCCTTAGCATAGATAAAAAATATGGATCAATAACTCATGCATCCCATAGTTATATTTAAATTTGTCACTCTATAGACCAAATCTATGTGGCCTATGTTATGGGATCTCCATGTGCAACTTTTCCTTCCTATGTCTCCACCACCACCTAATGGCATCTTCATATCCTTAGTGATCATGAAAAAACTATAATACCTATTTTGTCTCAGCAATAGCCACATCCACATCCTCATAATCCATAGCAACATATCTACATCTATCATAGTCATCTCCTTAGCCTTAGGCCTACCTTCCCTCTGCTATCGAGGCTGACTAGTCTAAGGTCTCACTCGACATGGCTAAATCATAGGTATGTCAAATAGTATTCACACACCACCTCTACCCCTCAACTCCCTAGCATATTGTACCCAATAATATATAACTATTACTATAGGAGTCACTACATATGGTAAGCCCGACTATTTAAGAACATAAAAAATAGGGTATGGCTTCACTCCTCATGTATATTAACCAATAATATGAATATGGCCTAGCATAACAATAATAGTATCCCAATATGTCCAACTAAACATAATATATGTATAGGGATGCCATATAATCTCACCATGGGTAATTATTTGTAGTAGAGGGGTATGTGACACAACATGTATTACATGATCCTACTACCACCTAAATACATGATGTAGACTATCATCCATAACATGTGGATACCCAGTTGCTAATACATGGGGAACCTCTCATAAATATAATTGATGAGTAAAATAATAGGGTGCATATTTTTCTACCCTCTGGATAACATACCATACATATTATATACTAACTACACTAAAATAACTAACCCCATGTCATAATGTGTGCCCTACTCAAAAATAGACTATCATAAAGCAACAACATACAAAATTACCTTCCCATCTGACTTGTGACAAATGAAACATGATGACACAAGCCATATAATAAATTTTCAAATATCCAAAATGGTCGATATAAACATGTCAAATAAACATACATGAAAACTAGTAAAATATCTCTCTAAGCCAGTCACCCGTAGGGCTAAGGCTTGCCTCTCTGACTTAGACTCTAGGGAATCATAGATCATAGGATTACCTAGAGTGGTAAATCTAAATAGAGCATGGACATCATCTAATTTTATCACCACCTCTATCATATCCATATCCACCTCCCATTAGAAAGTGTTGGTTAGTCATTCCCATGCTCCGAATAACATGATGACTAAGTTAACACTCAAGGGGAGCCTACACATCTCCATAATACCTCCAAATCTTAAAGAGGATAATCACACATGGTCATTAGCTGATAATCTCTCCATCAAATTTGGTATCCATGCTACATTCACCAAATTCTATAATCTTTGTCACCTCATCAAAATTCTAAATAACGTAGAATGCATTACACATCATTATAAAAATCATGAATATATATATTTTAAAATTAATTAAATTTAAAAATTATCTACTTCATCAACCTACTTTTGTTATTTTTTCAACACTTTATTAAAAAGTTAGCTAGTTTAGATGAAGTCATCCCTATCCCTTAACTAAGTCAACCACCTTATATGACGTCAACCTTGTGAAATAACTAAGTTGAACACCTCATACAA